>OZ005740.1:91532494-91839277 GCA_963930735.1 Dioctria linearis | reverse complement strand
ACTTAACCTCCTTGGGATTCTTCTTCTCTGCCAGTGATCTTATTTCGGTTGCCTTTTGGGATTGCAGCTTGTCCGTTGTGAGAGATATTGGAACAGCGAACTCTTCCAGGTTTGTTTCCGTACGAGGAAACCTTAGTGTTCTATTTGGACCCTCCACATTGCAGTGTTTAGCTAGGAAGTCGTTTCCTAGCAGCTCATCATCGGAAAGACCGGGTAAGTTTTGCACAAATTGGAATTGACAAGGTATTTTTTATTTTCTTCCCAGTACCGAATGGAGTCTGTAATGCAATTGTTTCATCTGTATCTACTGTGTCGAAATTTGTCAGTGCCCTTTTCTTAACCAAACTTACCTCCGCGCCTGTATCCACTACTAATTTGGTTTGGCCGTGTAGGCCTATATCTAACGGGAGTTTGACGGTAGGGTTACAAGGTTCGGCCGGCTGAGTGGACCCTTCTTTTTGTGCGTTGGGGTTTAAAGTCGAGCCGGGGAGTTTTGGGTCGACTGGCTGTCGTTTCCCTCACTCTCGGCTTCCCATTTGTTTTTATATTGGCATGACTTCAGGTCATGTCCAATACGACCACAAAAACCACATTTCACTTGAACACGATACACTCGTTGATTGCTGGGTTTTAATTCGGATGGGGCTCGATTATTGGAAAAATCACTATTAGCCTGGTTGGGAATGGCGTTTTTGCGTCTACAATCTCGCACGTCGTGGTTGTACATCATACAGTTTCCACAGTAGGGCGTGTTGTTTCTTTTTAGGCATTCTGAATAAGTATGGCCTCTTAATTTACAGAAACTACAATTGATTTTACTCAGAATTTTATCTTAATTTCATTTGAATTTATTTGGTTCACATTTTCACTCATCTGCCTTTCACTTGGTGTTGTATGTGTAAACTGTGTAAACTGTATTGCCCGGGGATGTAATGCACTATTTGGCTGACTATGGGGCCATAGCCCCTTTCCAGCTTGGGTCATGTTTAAATTATCTAGATTGTTTGGTGGCAGATAGTTTGTTTGTACTTGGGCCGGGTTATTCAGAGAGACATTTGGATTAAATGGTACCGGAAGTTGCAGGTACGGAGCGCTCTGTTGGAGCCGTTCCATGTCTAGTGCCTTTTGGGTGAATTCGTCTGGCGTTCCACCACCTATCGTCAACAGATATTGGCACAAGTGAGGGTTTATTACACCGGTTTTCAGCGCACTATTAGGTAAATCCTCCAACTGGGATTTTACTGGTGGTGCTGCTGTGGCACCATATTTTGAGTCAGCCGCCTCTTTACACAGATTTAACGTTTGCTTTAATCTTGCCGTAAAGGCTGATAATGTTTCGAGAGGCAACTGAGGTGTAGTTATCATTTTATTTACCATTTCCTGGTACGTCTCACGGGGGTGGTACGTCCTGTTTAGACGTTTCTCTACCCTTCTGAATGTCGTAGGAATATCTGAGGTGAACAGCTGATATGCCTCACCCCGAAGTCTGGTTGGGAGAATTTGTAGAAAAAGAGTTTGTTCTTCGGCCGACAAGCACTGCGTTACTTGCCTGCAACAACCCAAAAATGTCTGTAGTTCTAGGCTCAACTTTGGACTTGGCTCACCCGAAAACAAAGGAACCAATTGCGTCGCTAATTTTGCTACTTTTATATAGTCTGCCATGTCGGTTTTCAGATTCTTCTGCAGCTTTAATCTAAACACTGTATTTTCTAAAGAGGTTTCACCAAAACTAGTGTGGCTACTGCTGGTTTCCAGAAGGGAGTCGCCCAGCCAGTTAAGGGTAATTTCAGCTGCCGAAGACTCAAAATTATTTTCTACAGCAAGCGAGCGCGAGAATCCGTCGAAATCACTGAGTGCCTCTCGGAATTTTTCTGTTTCTTTTTTAAAATGCTCGATATTTTCGAGTCTCTTCTTTCTAGAAGAAGCTATTTGTTTATCAATTTGATCGCACTGGATAACAGAAATTCCGGCAGACTCTCGAACTCGCTTTTCTAAATTTTGTTAATCTAAATTTAAATCTAAATTTGTACTAGGCCTTACTTGTTTGAGACCGGTTAGCACCGTCCCACTTCTTAATCTGACTCCTGATGGGATGTCTTCTGCTTGTGCTGAAGATTGCGCGGGGTTAGGAATTGTTATCTCAACTGCTTCCTTCGAGCTTGGGTTGCCTCCTTCGGCCCGGGGCGGAATATCCTTTTCGACACCCGGCAAGGAAGATTGTTGATTGCCTGGGTTGTTTCCGGCTCGCCGGGACGGGTTGTCCCTTGAGTCGTCCGGCGGGGAAGTTTGAGGATTTCTTGTTACCGGGTTGTCCGTAGGTACTGTTGTTGTCTCTAGTTCCTGCTCCTGCGGAGGTCGTTGTTCCTGGGTCGCCTGCTGGACTTCCTTGTCGCTCATGTAACCTTTCAAGTCCCGGGCAGGGTTGGAGCCCACAAATGTCCCGCATTGGTGCTTTGCACTTTGCTGAGGGGGTGTCTGGTTACTCGCCTGGAGCAGAGGCAGTTAAAGCTGTACTACCCCGAGCGTTGGAGGTGACCAAAAACGAATGCCCCCGAAGCCAGACTCAGCTCCGAGTTGAAGGGTAAGGTGTCTTGCCCAGCACTAGTTCTAGATCTTGCCTCTTTGTTGTTCGTGGAGGATCAAGGGTTTTCAAGCACTTATGTTCTAGTAAGTTTAACCGGCTTCCTTGATCCTACCGGCTGCGCCAAATTGTTATATTATATTTCGCTCTTACCTTTTGCGAACGGGGACAGGGAATTTTCAATCCAAAATGCCTGCGTCGGTTAATCCTCTCTGGTTTGTTTTTATTTTTAATTACAGTTTAATTAGTAATACACTCTCAACTATATTTAATTAGTAATACACTCAACTATATTTTATTTTTCTACCACTATGTGGTTTCCTTTTCACTTTAGCTGGGCTTTCAGCTTAATTTCACTCTTTCCATTTTCTCTTGTTTGGTTTGCAAACCATTTTAATTCGTAAACTACGTTAATTCGTAAAACTAAGTTAATAGGTTGAACTGAGTTAATCTGTAAAAACAAGCCAGGTTGTGAAACCAATTTAATTACTTTTCTCGTATTATTTTTCGCTTCAAAAATTATCTATAATAATTTTCTCTTCCGACCAAACACGACCGAAGATTGATTTTTTGCTTTCCGACAACCGCACCGCTGAAATTTTAAAAACGAACTCGCTTTTGATCACATTCATTGCGATCAAGAGCCATCGTTCAGGGTAGAAAATGCATCGTTTGCATTTCTACCCTGAGAAAATTTTTCATTCGTTCCGGACTTGACTAAACAAGTCCAGAATATTTTTCGATGGATGGTGGCTTGAAAAAATGTAATTCTATCCTTCAATAAATGTTAGCCACCGTCCCGTCGTTTGAAAGTCGCTCCGCTCACATACATGTAATGTATTTGTGCTGCGCGACCCCCTTATCGTGAAATTCTTTAGTGCAATATTTGGGGGAAAGATAGGTGAAGGAACTGCTGACGCTATTTTCTTCGCGTATTTTTCTGATAAGCCAACCAAGTTTTTAAGCATGGTTAGCTTACGAAAATTTCCTAAATAGATTTACCAGGCTAGCTGGTGCTGTCTTTGCGGGTATGTGTGTATACATAACACGGGTATTCATCTAGCGTATCATCAGAATTGATCTTAGATCAATTCTAGATTTTTTACTTGTTGTTTTAAATTGCTTTCGTGACCCCGTCAATAAAATCTTTCATTGAAATTAATGAAGTACTTTCCAACTTCAAAGGAGAAAGAAAAAATAATGTAAATCTGCATTTTTTTCTTTTTTATAAAAAGTGGAACTTTATATTTTTTTTTCTTGGAATGTAAATAATATGTAATCAAAATAGGGTTAAACAACATGTTTTCAAACATAACTTTTTAAGATTCGGAAGCCTTATACTGCAGACCCACGGAACATTAATTAAAAATTACTGTGAAATTATCTAAATATAGCACTTATAGATGAGTAAAATTTTTCGATTCAATTGGGATGTCAGCTCAAATTATAAGCTTAATAAATTAATTATATTAAATTCTTTTAAAATTCCGGTTATTGAGTTCACATTAATTCGCAGCTATTCTTTTTTCTCTGGACGGTATTAGCCTAGTAGGTTAAGCCCCTACCATTCGTGATTTATATATACGAACTTATCTGGCCCCTTTCGAAATACCCAAAGTACTTCGAAGTCATGAGTGACAGTGTAAAGAGGTATCGCCACATTAAACAATATGTTTTGTCAATATTGTTTTAAGTAAAGCAAGTAATCGTTACACATTGAAATTCAATTATAATTGAAATGTACACTTTAATAAACTGTTTAACTATGGAAATGAGGCTCCACATAGAAATTTTAGAAGTATAACTTTCGAGGGGCAGCAGATATACTTTCTTCTGCTCGGGAATGATAGAGATATGTCAATAATGAACATGTTCAAACCATGATTTTAATAGTGGAAATGAAGGTAGACTGGTTTCCGCCTCCTTCCGCACGATGACGTGGTCAGAATGAAGATAATCGGATATTGGCGATGTAAATGGCGATGAATTTCGAATTTAGTGGAAGGATCGAGAAGAAGGTGCGAATCTAAATAAACCGGAGGAGGTAGATATATATGATGCGTGTGAACGTCAAAATGATGCATTTGTTGCAGCAAGAGATGGATCAAAATGGGTTTTCCGCCTGCTCAAGGATACCCAGACATAATATCTTAAGCAAAATCGATAGATCAACACAATTTATATAAACACCACAGGTAACTGGACACCGAACCAGAAATTATGCTTTATTTTGGTTACAAATTTTATTCCTTGTCGGCAAGATTCGTGTTTAGTCCAGGAACTTTAGGCAAAAAATGGGCTCATCTTCGAAAAATTCCAAACAAACTGAAAATTGGTATACACTTACCTTTTAGTTCTCCAAATAAGTTGTAAAAAGTCCCCGGAATTCGGTTGTCTGCATAACTTTTGACAGCCCAACGGGTATAAGATGACATTTTTTCGGTTTTTTGCGAACATCTTTGTTCCTGTTCATCTAACGGCTATAAGTTATGTAGATATAAAAGAAAGAGCGCTAGCAGTTTACCGTCGCATCAGTTTATCGCGTAAACAATTTATAGCCTACAACTGATCGCTAGCATATTTTATCGCCTGGCCATACATATAATTTATATACAGGGTGTCCCGTACGTACCGCACTTCCTTTATACCACGGACACCTCACTCAATTTCGAGAAATAAGTTGTATGGGTGGAGAGCCGGAAAGTGCACGGTGTGGACGGTAGGGGGTTTTTTGATGTTGGGTTCTTTTTATCCTAATACCATGTAACTTTCTTGTTATACACCCTATAAAGGTGACTTGCATCTCAGGTGATAGTAAACCCTGTACGGTTTCCAACAAATGCCCAATCAGCTCTCTACCCCCTTTCCGTCGGCAGTTATAGGACGTCAAAGTCAAAAAATTGGAAAATTTTGCAATTTATTTTTCAATTTTAACGGTTTTCCCGCCAAAATGCATGATAACTATACAGTTTTATGAATAGATTTAAAGACCCCGGAATGTTACCTTTTATTTGACCTTGCACATGTACCTACTTAAATGCTACCGTTATTGAGATGTTCCCGTTTTTATGGTGCATAATTTCATGAATTTTGCTAATTTGTGTAGAATTGCATAAAATTAGCACAATTTCGGTTTTCCTTTTTCCGATTTCAAAAATTCCACTGACATGATGCGTTCTTAAACTCAAAATGATGAAAAATAAACTCGAAATAAGAAATGTTGCTATTGTAAGTACCTCCCTAATCGACACGAAACTATATCATGCTACATATGTTATATATGGAAATCAGTGATGATAATAATAAGTTACAGGGATTAATATGTACCTAACTGATTCCTATACCAACGATAACCTAATAAGAAGATAAGTAACACCCCAAAAAATTTTTTAAGGAAAAGGTAAATTTCCCTTTGGCTAAGGTAGTGAAAATAGATATCAAAATATCAGAGATTCTCCCATTTAATCTCTTCAGAGCAAAACAGAACTACGTGTGTTCAAATATCATAGGATTACATTAACAAATTTTTATATAAATTATATGTATGGCCAGGCAATAAAATATGCTAGCGATCAATTGTACGCTATAAATTGTTTACGCGATAAAACTGAGGCGGCGGTAAACTGCTGTCGATTAATTGCTGGCGGTAACTTGCTGGCGGTAAATTGCGGGCGATAAATTTTCCTAGACCCAATAACAGTATATTCAACTACACAAATTACATTCATTGCAACGGGGTGTTGGAGAAAAAGATCTGTCA
The DNA here is from genome assembly GCA_963930735.1 of Dioctria linearis. Classification (NCBI taxonomy): domain Eukaryota; kingdom Metazoa; phylum Arthropoda; class Insecta; order Diptera; family Asilidae; genus Dioctria; species Dioctria linearis. Next base: position 91,832,936 of record OZ005740.1, on the reverse strand, counting down.
AAATTTCAAAGACATTAAATCCTCCCGCGCTGACAGAGTACTTTCGCTCTTACACTTATGAGCAGCGTTAAAATTTCGTAATAAGACGATGTCTATTCATCTATTATTACTGTTCCAGAGAATCAGTGCTATGAAAATATCGAATAGAGATCTCCATATTTATATGCGATATGAATTAGTTCCGTTCCCGCTGCCAATGTTTATTGAAGGATACCTGCGTATTGGAAAAAAGTCAGCTTTGTTTGACGTCTTCAAGCTTTCGGTAGCTGAACTTGATTTTACAAAAGTTATATACGTCATCGACAGAGATGTTTTCTTACATCGGGTTCTATGGCATCAGAATGAATCTTTCGACTCGATTTGTTCAAAGTATATTGGTTATGTACAAAGGTATTATGGTTCACACGCTGTCATAGTTTTCGATGGATATAACAATAGTAGGTACCAACAGCATAAACGCTATGGAACGACGTCGTCGAGCAGCAAAATCTTCATCTGCCGGCACCTACTTCGACGAGACGATTAATGTCACAGTGAGCCTAGAAGTATTACTTTCGAACAGTAACAACAAGCGCAGATGTATTTCGATGTTGTCTGTCAAGTTTAATAATATTGTTGTTAAATACACTCAAGACTCAGGATGATGCTGACGTTTTAATAATTAAAGGAGGAGTCACGCATAAATAGAACGGTTGTTGTTGGGGAAGACGTGAATCTCTTGGTAATTTTGGTTGCTCACACTCCGATTGATGAAGAGATCTTCTTCCTCAAACCGGTCAAGAAAAAAGTCGAGAGAAAAGTTTAATCTTTTTGAAGTTTCATTGATCACGAAGACATTAGATATCATCTTCTACTTCTACACGCATTCACTGGATGTGACGCAACGTCTGCTCTTTTCCATAGATGGAAAACAGCAGCTGTAATACTTTTCGCGAAACGTCAAGGCCTACGTGCTGCAGCACAAATTTTCAAACAGAGTGATGCTTCTGGAGAATCAATTTCTTCCGATGGAATTCGAATCTTTCTAGCTATGTATGGCGCTCCAGTTAAACAAGATGACTTGATCGCATACCATTATCTTTGCTTTATGAAAGTTATGGGCAGAAATAAGACAGAAAATTTTAGTTTATTACCCCCAACAGCTGACGCAGCTAAAGAGCACCTGTATCGTGTTTACTACCAGGTGCAGTATTGGTTAGGAAATCAGCTGAACACCCAAGATTGGGGATGGATACTCAAACACGGTGGCATATTGTTGCCAATAAAAATATCGCAGCCTCCTGCACCAGAGCGTGTTTTGAACATGATATTATGTACTTGTTCGAAAGGCTGTTGCGCACTGTGCGGCTGTCGAAAGTTCTGCCTCCAATGTTCAGCAATTTGTGGAAATTGTCATGGGACATCTTACCGGAATGCTGCACCAATTGTAGATTAGATTGAAAAAAGGAACTATGTCTACGACTCAGAAACCGATGCCATTGATTCCGAGTAGTCTTGGAATTTCCCACCAGTCCCATGGGAAAAACAAAAACAGTTCCGAAAGAGAATAAGCTGCCAACCTTTTTTAGTCATGTATTCCAAAATATTCATGAAGAAAAAGAACTGACCTGAGTCGCTTAATATTTTTACGGTAGACTTTTACATTGCGATAATGTTAGAATAAGAAAATTAAAACCAGGAAAGAGTGGATAAGCAAAAGAAATATAGAAGGAGCTTATATCAAACACCTTCCAGAAATAGAAATGTAGAAAATAGAAAATTTGTGTTCATTATGTTATTTATATACTCTATCCTCACTATCCGCCGGACGTCTCCAAAAATCAGCCCCTTGGCCCAGAATGTGTGCAGAACCTAAGGCGTCCTTCAAGGTGACCTCTATAAGTAGATTAACACTTGGCCGAGCGGATACCGGTGCAATGGAAATCAGGTCCAGGGATTCGTACTGACCATGCAAGCGGACTCCTGACTTTCGGATTAGGGAACTTTACCTTGATATCCTTGGAATACCTCGTTTGATTTTTCCTGGCGTGCGGACGGCGTGCTAGAGTTGTGTGCGTCTTACTTAGCACGCTGCGCTCCACTCTAAATTACTTCCCTCGAATTATTTGCGAGTTTAACAAAAAAAAAAGACAAATAATAAAAGAAAAACTGAGCGTTTACCACGAAGTTCAACAAAATTTATTTATTTATTTCTTTTTAGATTCCTCGATCCTTACTGCACAAAATTCTAGATCTTTCTTGTTCTCACAACTTGTCTATCTTCAATTTTCAAAATTCACTTTCTCCACACGGAGTTTGAGTGACGTACTTTTATCTACCAGCTAATTATCTTGAGCGACATCTATTTTTACATTCGAAAGTTTACATTCGTTCAGAAAATTCATTTAAATAGTTTTCTGTTTTCTGTTTTCAATTTTTTCCTAGTTCATTCTAATTCCAAGTTTGTTTTGACAACTTTTTTAATAATTCTGAATTGACATTTTGGTTGGAAATTCGTTTGACAAGGTTGCTAATTTGACTAGTTTTTTGTTTAATCTTTACTTAACATTTTGGTTTCGATATTTGCTAAACTTTTTATCTTTAGTTGTAATTTAACAAGTGTCACATTATTCAGTTGCTTTTGTTCTCTAATATTGGTTTAAATTTTGATTGTGCTTTTACTTCAATAAATGTCAGATTATTTAGTTGCTTCTCTCCTCTAATACTGGCTAACATTTTTGTTTGTGCTCTTTATTACTAATTACTTAATTACTTTTATTTTCTTAGATTTTCCAAAATTTCCATTTGTGAGTTCATTTACATAGGTGTCGGATAATTGTCACATTAATTCCAGAAGTGTCAGATTATTGATTGCTTTCTCTTCCGACATTGGTTGTAATTTAATAATCGTCAGACTATTCGGTAGCTCTTACTTTCTTCTAGTCAACTTGGAAAGTTTTAATATTCAATGGGCCGACGTACACTGTGCCGCGTATTACCACTTTTCAGTGGTGAGAGACACTAATGCAAAAGACACTGCAGCCCGAGCTAGGAGTATCAGCTCATTGGTTGGTTTTGTTTTCTATACCAGCCGGATCAATTTATCTTGAGCTTTAGTAGATTTTTGGACTTCATATAATTTATGAGATGGCATGAGTGAGAAAGCTGTTGCATTTTTTTCTTTTTACGACGCGCGTCACGGGCGCAGAAAATACGAGGCCCGCGAGTTTTCTTGGGGATTGCCTAGGTGTCGCGCGGAAGTGTAAGAATTGATTTGAGAATTCACTACGGTTCTATTCCTCACCCGCTGAAAAGCTGACTTAATAAATATCAAGTTCGGTTTATTGTTTTGCTTCGTGATAATCGTGACATCGATGGATTCATCTTTTTCTTAGAATCTCTGGGATAGCGAGGTAAGTAATCCTGTGACAATATAATTATATGATATAATACAAACCTTGTGTGAACTTGTCTCCTGCAGTCTGTTCTATACTCCTATGACTATTTTTTTAACGGGTATACTGGACAGATATCTGTTCAGTTTAAAAATGTATTGGGCAGATTGGCAGACGATTTTCAAAAATTTGCCAGATAGAAAAAATGGTTGATTGAACGTGCGGCAGACGTCTGGATATTTTTGATTGGAAGACATTGTCGCCAGATATCTAGCAACATCTGGCACCGTGATCACACGTATCTACCCACAAAAATGGGCAGATATCTGGCATTATGTCAGATCGTTTAGGAGCACCTTAAATGTATACTAATTTTCAGCTTGGTTGGAATTTTTCCGAAGTGAAATCCTAAAGTTTCTGGACTAGTTGGTTTTAGTGCTTGAATAACGTTGTTGTCCGAAAAATATGCAAACTCTTTTTGAAGAATGAATGCTTATATTAAATAGATCGAAGTTTGGTAGACTTTTGTTTTGTCAGCTAGAAATAATTGCTCTAAGACCAATTTTGGCGATACGCTAGATAAAACCCGGTGAATATAGGCACCCCTCTGTTTTGAAATTATGCAAATTGGTTAGATCGGTAAAGTTCTTTTCTGCATATATTTCTGGAGGAGTTGATGGGACAGTAAGTTTTTACATTCCGAAGAGCTGGCCTGGAGATGACTGTTTTCCCAATAAACTTCAAAAATCTGTAATTCTAACAATTTTGATATGGAAACTCTACGAAAAAGCTGCCCGATTTCATCTATTTCGAAACAACATTACAGTTATTGCGAAAACGCTGTGTACACAATTTCAGCTCTCTATCTCACGCCTCTTAATCAGTGTTCAAATGTTTAGTGAGAAACGACATTTTTTATGATAACCCCATGAAGAACTCGTACGGTTTGGCCTATATACGAGGTTGATCTTATTTTTTCCAGCTTTCTGGGTCAACGCGCTCTCAAGTTATCGTGGTATACCCTGTAAGATTTATTTTTTCCAGTAAAATTGGAAACCAAGTATTTATTTGAAAAGCACCAGCAAAGCCAATCCAATTAATTTGGTAGGACAATGGATAAATTAGTACGTTTACATGCTGGTTTGAAACTCAGAATCGACTTACTTCTATTTTAGAAGGTGATCGTGTACTCTGTACTTTTTAAGATACAGGGTGTTTTGTAAAGACTACCTTTTTTTTATTACTCTGTCATTCCCAAATGGTTGATATCAGTGTTGCGCAAAATCTAATCTGATTAGCGATTAACAATTAGAAGTAACCATGTAATCTCTAATCAGATTAATTTGTGACAGATTACTAATGTAATCAATTTTCATAATTACATAATTCAATCGATTAACGTGTAGTGTGATTACAAGTTAATTTAATTACAGACTAATCGATTACATGTTAATTCCACTACATTTTAATCTAATTAATATGATTACATTTAAGATATTTAAGATATTTGTATTCTAATTCTTCATAAAACTCCCTACAACTGATTTCTTACTTGAACAATACTATTTTCTTTCAATTCATATCAATATTAACAATTACTTTCAAGTAAAAAAACCAAATCAAGTGCTATTTCACTAAATAAATGTTATTTTGTCTAATCCGATTGGAGTAAATGAACTATAAACGTTTTGAACTAATAATGAAATACGTGTAGCAACTATGTCTAATCATATATGACACAAGAAGATAATCATATATGACACAAGAAGATCGCATGAAATACACACACAGTATACACATTGTGAAATGAGTGCATCCTGGAATGGACTGCAATATGTTTTTAGAGTATGCCGAGATCAAATTTTGCTTTAGCAGCTTTACATGCTTTTGATTAATATGCTAGATGCAAGAAAATATGAACCACTCGACGTATGCATTATTTCAAATGTTGTGGTCTATTCTGGAATGTCATAAATAATTGCTAAACTTTGCTCTGGTATTGCATGCGATATCTATGTAGTTCTTGTGCCACCTATGGTTGTATATTTCCGACAAATTTTGCATCAACTATAATTTTTTTTCTTATATTTTTTTTCAAGTTGCTATAGTTTTTATTAGCATTTCTGTTAGATAGTTTTTCATATAGTCGTCAAGTATTAGTAAATAAATTCAAACGACATTTTCAATTCATTTCAATATATTCTCGCATGTAGGTCCGAAGGTGTAACATTTTATATTGACAAGAGAAATGCTTGTTTTAAAAAATCAAAAACTTAACGTATCAGAACTCGATTGCTATTAGGAACTTATTTGTACGTCATTACATAGAAATATTTTCTAATCGCTGTAAATCTCATTTTCTTTGATTTTTCTTAAATACGTTAAGCTGCAAATTTAATTAAAAACTGAAAATACGATTTTATTACTGCGTCAAATGTATCCCTTAACAAGAGTAATTGCTTTATAACAGCTTCTCTGTCGTTTTGGTAAGCAACCGCTTTGTAACTTAATCTGTACAAGACTACAGAATCAACAAACGCACACACACACACACACACATATTTCCTAATACACTGAAACTTCTGTCAAAATACTCTTGAAAAAGTTAATATGAAACCAACAACCAACAAATCATTTGTCACCTAATGAATACCTTACACCTTTTTCTTCCGGAGCAAGGTTTCTGGTCGCTCGTTTCTTTCAAGGTACAAGTGATTAAAATTCAAGTAACGTGGCGCAACCCAACGTCGTTGTGGTAAAAGCAACATCCCAAATGCTGGTAAACTAGACGTGTAATCTTTCTTCATCAGTGTCACCTTCCCCGACTTCAATCTGGTGTTCTAAATTAAAAATTCTCAAGAGGGCAACAAGAAAACAAACAAATAAAACCGCGTCGAAATAAAAAAGTGAAAGTAATAAATGGGGAGACTTTAAGGTGAACAACGGTGACCAAAATGCTTTTGCTATTTCTATCCGCTACTCGTAATGTAATGAAGTTGTGTTAGTTTGTTTTTAATTAATTTTGTTTTATATTTAATCGGAGGTATAACTTGATGCATCTGCGTAAAAGAAAACTTCATAAATTAGATAGAATTATTTGAGCCACATAAATCCTTTTGGGTCTTTTTAAAGGAAAGTGTGATACACATCAATCACAGTGGAATAATATGAGTCTGGTTCTCAACGACAGAACGGAGCTGAATAAGCTGTGCGTTTCCAAGAATATATGAAGGCCTTCAGTAAGGCTAGGTATCCGTTGAACCCTTATGGATGGTAGACATCAAATTAACTTATCCATATAGAATTTTACCTGATTATATATCAGCGATTAGAACAGTGCAGAAATAAACAGTTATTATGTAATCCTTTCGGAAATTACCATCTTTGTGATCATAACTCTGATCTCTGTAAGCAGATTCATTCCAAACGGTTATGGTTTAAGTCTAGAGTAGAGGCAATGGTTTCTTTTTTCGAGTTTTAATAGTCACAGATGATTATCAATTGTGTTGTGTAGTCTTTCTATGTCCGCGTTAAGAAGTATAATGGATTTCGATTTCTAGGTCTCTGCGGACATCGCGGACCAGAGTTGTTCTATACTGTCCTCTTGTGAAGCGGTTATCCTAAATAATATTTATTAGTTCGATTATTGATAGCCCCAAGTGAAAGTTAACTGTTACCCTGGATGAATGCCCGTATCTAATTTGGTATGGGCACCTATCTGCGCAAGTTTGATTGTTGAAGTGGTTTTTGGCATATATTTCTAGAATGGTTGGTTGGACAGTAAAAACGGCTATGACCTATTTTATAGCATTTCATATACTACAGATCTTTTCAGTACAATAAACATCTAGGACTTATCCTTTTCACAGTATACGTGAAAAACCTAAATTTTATATGGCAAAACCAAGAAGGGGTTATCCTATTCAGCCTATTTTTAAAATTATATTTAATATTTCTATGAGAACGCCAGCGCCGTGTACAAAATTTCTGCTCTTTGGGAATGGATCTTCATAAAATATAAACGTCAATTTTCTCAAATGCCAAAATGCCAATGTTTACACATATAATAGCTAGCAAATATGGCTGACTAAACTTTCAAAAGACAGAAATTATGCTCGAACTATATTGTCACCTCTTGTTGAGACATCCTTTATAAAAAAAAAAGGTTTTAATTGAGGCGAAACACTACTGGACATATTCATTGACCAAAAGCACTCAATGGGTAGTTCTAACTAGGATAACTGTTAGGCTATTTTCTGAGAGATATTTTTGTGGTTACTCTAAAAAATATCCATACAGGTTGATGAAAACAGGAAAGGTGTTAATTCTGAATTGATCGATGAAGCTTCCGAGCAAAATCGTTCGGTTTTGCCATAGTTGAGGTTAGATCCATGATACTCTGTACGTGTACTTGTTTTTCGTAATGGGAGTTCTTATTGTTTGCGGTAAGATTTCGCAATAAATCTTATTAATTAAAATACGAGGAATATAACGATAAAAGCTAAAAATAACTCGAGAGCAATTTTAGTTTAGACAATATGATGTTGAAGTTGAGTTGGTTTTTAGTTTCCCATAAGAAACAATTAATGGCATTGCAGGAGATAAGAATAAATTAGTAGAGTTGTTTCTTTACTAGCAAAAAATGTGGAATTACAATGGATTAATTCTCTTATGTAATTTCGCAAGCTGAACCTTATGTGAAAGTTTGATTATGTAGTGGTTTTTCGTTTCTTCTATTCTAGACGGTTCGTCGGGCCGTAGAAATGAATATAACAAATTCCTGAATTATCTATATTCTGAAAAACATTAATATGAAAATATAAACGCCTAAGAATGATCGTTTTCACAGTATAAGTGAAAACCTCGATTTTTGTACGGAAACATAAAGAAGGGGTTTTCGAATTAGGTCATTTTAAAAAATTGTGTTTACATGTTTTATAAAAGCGTCATGTACATAATTTCAGCTCTCTACGTCGACTGAGAATGCGTCGGCAATGTCCTAATATATAGTGATAAACGAAATTTTTGTATGGCAACCCTATGAAGGAGTTACCTGGTTTGTTCCACTTTCGAAATTCATTCTTCAATTTTTTTTTAAATAGACCGCGTGAGATAGCATAACGAAACGCGTTCACGAGTTATTGTGAGGACAAACGCATATAGTATAAACTAAGATTTTATGCGGATTGAGATTTTATTGGTAATAATAGAAATTTTAATTCAAAAAAAGCAAAGAGCCCCATAATTGTATATGAATTCTTTTATAATATGGAAGAAAATAAAAACTTCAGTACTGCTCCATGATTTAGTTTAAATCCATATAAAGCACTTATTTTCTAAAAAAACAACGTATATTTTATACTTTTTAAATACTAAAACCTCCATATTAAACAAAAATATGGCCGCTTTTGACTAAGCGTTTTTATGAGAATAAAATTCTTGTTGTACACTTTTTCTTTTGCCATATACGAGTGCTATTCTTTATATGAGAGGAAAAATCTGTGTATGGAGCTTCAATTCTTTTTATGACAGTGATACTCTACGTAACTACTATTATAAGAACCAAAGCTTTCATTAACTCTTGCTATGAGATGACAACTCTCACAATGAACATAATACCATTATTATGAGTGTTTCATACTCGAATTGACATTTTTCTTTCAAAAAAGTCACCGAAACAACTTACAGGCATTATAATAAATGACATTTTCAAATAAAGTAATGAAGTATATTTTTTCTGAAGTTTTGCAGCGCTCTAATCACATATTTAATTTTTCAGAATGTCATTTAAAGTAGTTCAAACGATTGAACGTGGGGAGGTATGTCTTAGTGCTGTGCCTGGTGCTTGGGAGAGAATGGGGACTCTGTTTTGGCCAGTAGAAGGAAACTCTCGCAGAGCAACCATTACCTCAAGCGCGTCCTCAATATTCTACTACAATTACTTTTCCATTTTCACAGATGAGATACCAATATCAGCAATCGCCAATATCGTCACCGTACCAGCAGCCAATACCACAGGTAAGCTTTTTTGAGTTTGTATTGTTAGTAAATGATTTGATACACAATATACAAATTAGCTGATTACAAATCCCGTTTCTTACAGCAGATTCAATCTCTTACACTCGCTGTTTCCCCGGATCTCGAAAATATTCACGAAGTGAATTTTGAGGATGTAGAGGAATTTGATATTAGCAGTCTACTTAAGAATATAAGCGAAAGTCTGAGTCAAATCCAACAGAATCCGAATATAATTATGCGGTAGCTTGTGAACAAACTGCATTCAAGGATAATATTATTAGTCGTATTAATCATATGGAAAATTTACGCAACAAGAATAAACATTCTATCGTCGACGCCATTGAGGATAACCTCAATGCAAATTCCGCTAGTCTATTGGATGTGCCCATATCAAATGAGGATGAAATCGACGAATTAGAAAATAAACTCAATGACATCAAAAAAATGGAGAGCTTGGTAGGTGTAAATATGCGTCGCACATTTTACATAGTTTTTGCTTAATTTTTTTTTATGTAGGTTGCGAGAAGGAAAATTTTTTGTGGGAAAGAGGAACAGCTGATGCAATTAATTGTTGCTATCATTTAGTAGACTACTTCTTCACGAGAGAATTCCTGTTGAACGTTTCATGGAGTGGAGGGAGCCGTTCGTAAAATAGAAAACTTACTCTTAAAAATTATCGAAACATCCTTAGTGTTTTCAATACCGTAGTGAGACTAGCCCTATTTGACTTCGACGAAAACAAAAGGAACCTGTTTTTCGCAACTGTCCTTAAAACTGCCCGGAACGTCTGGAAAAAAGTATATGTGCTTAAAGAAAACGAAAACAAAAACGTGAAAATGTTCCTACGGGCAATTGAAATAACATTCCACAAGTTGCGCCTGCAGATAAGGTCACTGATCCTGGTATTGGTAGCGTTATACGCACAGCCATTAATGTCGATGGTGATGGGCAAAGAGCTTACATAAAAAAATTTGTAAGGGAACCACAATTTATTAAAAAAGAATTACATATTAATGAAATGAATTATTTTATTTTTATTTATTTATAGTTCAATACTTATTTTGTTATTTGTTTTTATATGTTTACATTATAAAAAAATAAATTTAGCAATTGGTCGTTTCTTTCCGGGTGTGTTATTTCAAAGGTTTATTTAAGTCCTTCTTGGAAAACTCCGCTTAAACAAAACAAAACAAAAAATTTAAGAACGATGTCTCCTTTTATGTTTGCAATGTCTTTTGATTTTTGATTCATGTAAGTGGTATGCACTTTGATACTTTGATTGCTTTTTCTCTGCCACTTGTACTCTTAAAATCTCTAAAATAATTCCTTATATAAAGAAATTTCTTCTAAAAATTTGTCTAACTTTAAAAATCTAGCTTTTTATTTTTAACTTTGAACTTTTACCTTGCTTAAGACTATTTATACTTTTAGAGTACAATTTTTTAATTCCCTCCATTAAAAAAAAAAAAAAATTAACACCTTTAAAAAACCTTTCATTTTCATTTTTATAATTGTAGTAATTTTTCATCGGGTGATCAATTTGTTAATGTTACTAATGTTAGTTTTACTATACTACGCAGATACATTCTTGGAGATTTTTAGATTTGATAGATATCTTAGATTTTCTAGATTTTATATTTTCATGTTCTCTATATCTTTTATATCAACTTATGTTTTTCATATAATTTTTACCAACATTTTATTTCTTATATTTTCATATTTTAATGTGTTCCGTCTTTCATTTCAACGCGTTTCTGCACTAATCCCTGTAAGGATTTTCAAATTATATTTTTACTCTTCCTTTTTTTCCCTCTGCTCTTAAATTATTTTATTTTCCATCTTTCATCTTTCACTTTCATAAGCTCAAACATTTATTAAATCTAAAAAATTGTTCTTTCATGTTAATTTATCACAGGGCCTGATGATGGGTCAAACTTGACCCGAAACGTTGCCTAACAAAATAAAAAATTATATAAAAACGAAATAATCGAACTTTTCATACCGGAGAATCCTTGAACTAACTCGTAAAAATTCTTATGTTTATTTTTATTTAGAAATATTTGTAATTGTTCCATAGGGCCGTATGATGGACCAAACCTAGGTCCGCAAAGGTTGTCCTTTCACATCCAAAATAAAGACAAAAAACGTAAAAAGAGACATCGTTTTTTGAAATTTTTCTTTTGTTTTGTTTAACCGGAGTTTTCCAAGAAGGACTTAAATAAACCTTTGCAAAAAATAAATAAAAAACCTTTTTATTTAGTTGTGTGAAGTACCATATAAGAAGGAAAACTGTTGAATTGTAGTCATACCTTACAGCTACCAGTTTACACTTAATATCCTTTAAGCTATATATTCGTGTAGCATTTTCTTTGCAATCTGAGGAATATACATTCAGTAATGAAGAACGTATCGGGGCGTCTCAAAAAAGTTTTCCCCATGTTGAATGCTAGCGCCAAAAACAGCCGAAATAAGTCACAACATATCTGTGCAGCAGATCTTCAAAAACAAAGATAGTCCAGTTGGTGGAAAAAATTATCCTGAAGAACGCCGTCCACGTTTAGTCAGCTCAGCAATATCGTTATTCTATCTCGCCAACGAGAGCACCAATTAAACCCCAAACTTGTCGACGTCGGAGCTGTGATAGCAGCAGCATATGCATCTTCATGCACAATCTTATGCGATGATGATTGAATCCCTTTATGTGTAAGACAAGTATATGTCTACACTCAGCCGCCTCGTCATGTGAGCTCCAGTTTAGAAACATTCAGGTTCAGCTCGTCTCGTTTTTGCGAAACGGACCATTGTGGTATAATTCGGATGACCTTAATTCATTGGTTCACGTCCAAAAATGATTGAAATGGCAGGGTTCGTGCACGCAAATCTGATTGGAGACGTAATTACCGCCGCTTCATAGTACGATTTTTTGTAGATCCTGAAGTTAGGAAATTACCCAGACCCAAAGGTTCGCTTAATGACTTTTTGAAACTTAGGAATTTATAAAATTTCTCAATTGACTCAAGAATTTATTCTGTTTACACTTAGCCAACTAATTCCGTGCTCTATTCCATCATAGACATATATAACTAATGAACGAAGTTAGCAAGAGGATCTTTGCTCGTTAACCGTATGACACTTTATTAATATCAAAACTTTTACATTAGAATCTCAAGGCATAGCGGATCAGCTCGGATGCACCTCTGCGTGGGGTGGGATATATACGATTGCTCAAGTTATTTAAACTAAGTAAGTGCGTTAGTGTTTTGAAATTAAGTTATTCTAACTTTGCTCTATATTAACAATATATATTAATATCTATTTATATATCTATTATTAACTATTCTGTAAGTGTGTTTCCCCATACGTTTGAATCGTTGACCTGAAAGTTTTTATACATAATCTGATCTTAATTGTGGAAAATTCTAAAAAATAAGGGCAGTAGTTTCTTGAAAGTAAAAGAAAGTGAATGGTGTTGATTTGTTGTTAGGAAATAGACCACTGATCTTGATCCAAATTTACCAGTGCATTCATTTTACTCCACTAACGGACAGTACATTTATATATATATATATTATATTTAATGAAAATTTTGAAATTGCGTAAAGTAATTGAGTTTCTTTGAATGATGCTGTACATATAAAAATATTTCACGTACAAGATCGCTTCCTCTTATTGTCAAAAGATTAGTTCTGATTGTAGCAAATCGCTACGAACATGGTTTGAGTGATAAGAAATGTGCCTTGAGAACAGGCACCGAAAATAACTGTTATTATTTTTTTGTGAGCGAAAAAAATCTTTCATAAAATTTTCTAGGAAGTAGCGTAGTACAAAAGGGGTCTACGTACAGCACTTAGACTAGCTGCCAACGTTGAAATCAAGAAAGTTTCGATTTAAATATATAAATCCAATCCTAACTGTTATTGTAAGACACATTTTTTATATTTCAATTTTAACTGTTAAAAAAAAATATTTATATTATTTTACAGCGATATAAAACTCTTTGCCAGAGTTTTACGTATTTCGTCTATTATAAGAATTAAAAATGAGTTTTAATTTTTTCCTCAGGAAATAAAACTCATAATTCGAGTTTTATATTTTCCTCATCTTATAACAGTTAAAAATGAGTTTTATTTTTTTCCTCAAGAAATAAAACTCATAATTCGAGTTTTATATTTTCCTCAGGAAATAAAACTTATCAATGGACGTTCTATATTTTTGTTGTCATATATTTGTTAGAGATACAATTTGTCAATTTTTTTAATCAATTTTGTTTAGCAACCATATGAAACAGTTGCCCGATTGGTCCTATTTTTGAACTTAAATTTACATTTATTTTAAAACGGCCGTTTACAGTGAAAAACCAAAGCTATATATAGCAACACCAAGAAGGGGTTGCCGATTCCAATTTTTCTTTCCCTAAGAATCTTAATCGGACAGGTTTATTTCTTGAGGGAAAAAATAGCACTCATTTTAACTGTTAAATGCTGAGAAAAATTATAAACTCAATTAAGGAGTTTTATTTCTTGAGGAAAAAAACAAAACTCATTTTTAACTGTTAAAAGCTGAGAGAAAACAAAAACTCGAATTTTGAGTTTTAGTTTTTGAGAGAAAAAATAAAACTCATTTTTAAATGTTAAACCGAGAGAGAAATATAAAACTTAAGATAAGACTGTTATTTACTCAGAAATTCTCTTTTTAACTATTTCATTAGAAGATAAAATATAAACTATCAATAACAAAGTGTTAAAACCAGACTTTTAAAATATTTCTTATAGCTATTTCGGTCCCTGCTTGAGAATATTAACGATTTTAAAACTGTGAGTCAATCCAGAAATTTCTCTCGTTCTTTTGTTCGATAATGTTTATATAATAAATTTTGTTTTTGATTTTTCTAAACTTATATGTGGTCGAACAGGTCAGTGAACTATTAGCCTATTTAACTGCCTTAAGATTTATTAGAGTATATGTATGTATATAAGAGCAGTCCTAGATTCTTCTTGAATATTTTACTTCTATATAAGTATATTAGTTTTTTTCTAAACCTTTGTTTTCATCCATAATTAGTCATATCTTAGTGGTGATACCCACTATCTGATCGTACTGGTAGATTGATCCAGAAAACAGTAATTTAACTTTTATAAACGTATAGTAGAAATTGAGATTTGATGTTAGATGGTTATGGTCATACCTGGCCTGATTTAGAGTTGACAAAAGGTATCGTCTAAGAGGACTTCATGCAGATGTACCTCACCCCGGCTGAATATATGCCTTATAGGGACATGCTAGTTCGGTGTAAGATATCTGATTAGAATAAATAACAATTCATTTATATCGTAATGGGACGCTAAAGCTTTTCTGAATATGAAGGTTGACTAGGTCCGCTACCTTTCCTTTTCAGGTCATCGCAGGGGCACTGAAAATTATCTGCCCTCAGTGTCGATTAGGTGGTTGGGGCGAGCAGAGAAGGCAGAACATCTGCCCCTTCACTGTGTATATTGGTAAGTAGTGTAAAGGGTCCCTTCAAGACCGAATGTGTGTGACGGCTTTGTTTGTCAGGCACGAATTCTTTTGTATATGGCTGGTGGCAGCGGCAGGTTTTCTGTGAAAACCCCCACACTCTCCGCCAATAGCCAAGGCGAGCTAGAGTGCCACCCTGCAGTCAACGCTATCCACCGAATGATCTGTCAGCTAACGCTGGCAGTCTGGACTTTACGTCCGAAAGTCAATCACTCTACATATGTACCATATCAGCCATTGATGGTAACTCCATTGGTAAGGACTTCTTTTGCTTCATCCACAAACGGTCTCATGAATAACTCGAGACTGATGGATATACCTTTGCCACTATATATACCGATGACCAATGGCTGAATATTAGGTTTTTCGTATACATTAAATAAAATAGGCCAAAGCTCCTCCTCTCTTGAACTTCTATATATTGGCAAACCATCAATGTTGATATTAATGGAAATTTGTAATGATTCATTGATATTAGCAAAGCATTGTTGTAAACAAAATGCCAGCCCTTGGTGCCAATACTGGCCACCTAACCAACTGGATGAATTGTAGTAATAGTTGGGGTTTGCAGTAATGTTCTTGGATCTTTTGGCAATGCATTAGAGTTCCGTTTATCACATTTTATTATTATTTGTAACAACCCTTTTAATGCTTGATGCCTTATAATATACTGAATTGCCCAATTTTTTAATTCAGACCCATAACCTTCATTTTTTGTAAACTCATTTAATTTGAATTCGTCATCATCACTATCTTCTAAATGATCATGTTGCTGGAAGGGAATCCAACTATTATTTTAATTCTTTCGTGTCAATTTATATTAAACTTACTGGTAATGGTATTATAATATTGTCAACAGAAATCGCAGCACCTTCATTCAAGATGTTTTGAATAGGAATATTTCTGTTATAATCTGGAAGAATAAATATTTAATGTACATAATTTATATGAAATAGCTAATATAGTTACGGTTCGGTTAAACTACCGAACACTGCGCAGTATTATTGGAATGACTTTTAAAATTCACAATAACTAGGGCTATTTAATGCGAGATACATTTTATTTTGTTTTTTTTTTTCGAAGAATAGTAGATCTTTTAACTTTCTTCCAATCCATTTTGACAATACTGAAATTGATGAATGAGTGACGTCTATTTAATGAGAATAATAATCTTTTTGCACTAGTAACAGTTTTCTTATGGGTGTTTTAATATTTTATCACTCATAAGGGCATCTGAGTTGTATTATACTTGAGCTCTTACAATAGCTTTCATATAAGTTTCATAATATTTATAGAGCTCATAAGGACATTATTTTGAGGATACATCTCTTTGAGAGTTAACATTTCATAAAATAGACTCAGTAAGAATAAAAGTTTTCTGCCACTCAAACCAAGAGCACAAGGATGATTTTAATATAAGAGTAAAAGTTTTAAAAGTTCTTGTAGAATTATTTCGCATAATTATAGTGTTATGAGACATATTTAAGTCTTATTATAAGAATTACGTTAAGAGACTATATAAGAGCGTTAGGAGATTCTTATGAGGGACTTTTGCAAATTGTAAGAGTCTTTCTCTACAGAGTTTGTTAGTTGCATATTTCGCCTAGTGAAATAAAATTGGATACCGGCTTCAGTAGATAATGAGACGCTCACATTTTCAATAACTAAAACTCGAGGTCGCGAACATTTAAGATATTTTGTTCTTTACCATTGCTCTTAAGCTCTAAATCGTGCGCATAGTGACAAAATTACCACCATATTTTTGTAGATAAAAACGAAAACGGATTCCGATTTCCATCCAGACGGCAACATATATAGATACAAACATAAGCACGTACGAGTTTGTATTATTATGTTTTTGTAGCCCTTCTTAGCTTCGACTAAATATTACTATTCCTAATGAATACAGTCCGATATGGATATGGCACTCTCACTCTTTCTCCGTCTCCATTTCATAGAATTAATTAGGAATGAAACAGGTCTTGATTTACGGCATTTTTTTTAGTTTAGAAATTATGACACCTAGAAGACAGGTGAGAGATTAATGGCAGCCTCAAATTTCTGTGCTGTTCGTGAGATGAATTCATTGCTGGAATATATCGAATAAACAAGCCACGAATATTTTCTTTTTTATTTTGTTTTATTCCAGCTGCTGCTCTCCACCATTCGCGCTTAAAATAAAAATGATTAATTTAAGCACTAAAGAACCTCAGGTAAACTGAGACTGCATGCACGTTTGAGATTTTGTTTTAGTTTCCAAATTGAATTTCTAACTGGCAAGGAATAGAAGGGAAAAATAACGAATTCGACTTGTCTCGCTATTATATTTCATTTTGCTGTTGCTGTTTTAATAATCTTTGTTTATTTCAGCACAATTTACAGTATCACTTTGTGCAATGAAGTGATATCGATATCATTGCATAATAAATTGTCGCATTTAGAATAGCTATCGAGAGTACTGCTTTGCTTTCGTATGAGACGACTAGAAAGGTAGCCTTGCTAAAGCTATACGCATCAACATCTCCTTGGTGAATAGACTACAAATATCAGTATATTTACTTGTGATGATTGGAAAAAAATTGTGGGTAAAAAGTATTATATAGTGGAATGCAGGCATTATTGAATTGCCAGCCATTATGAAAGTCGGACATATGCCGTTGATGAGGAAGCGCGTATTCAGGATTGGATTATAAGGGGCTACATTACAACTCACATGCCTAAGTTTCTAATTAATTTTCCTGCCTTACGGTAAGTTTCTAATTAATTTTCCTGCCTTACGGTAATACAAATTTAAATGCATTGTCGCACATATTTCTTATAATATTTATAACCGAAGGTTGCGTTCTAACGAACAATTCCATTTTATGTGACGAACAAGTATGTTGTGCCTTGCAGAAGACATGGAGACGTATATTCTGTCTATAATTTTCTTTAGAAATTTAAAGTGTGTTCGAATAACGCAACTTTTTTTGTGGAAGGTATTCACAAATCAAATCAGTTAAGAATAAAAGTGACTTAATATAAGGGTGTGCGATTGAGAACAATTAGCACGGTTCGCTAGGCTCATGCAACCGAAATCTCAACATTTCCAATGAAACAGATAGTGCCGTCAATCGGAATTTATTTGGAAAGTTACTGAGAAAAAAGTTGTACTAAAATAAGAAGGCATCTTCATTACGTTTCTACACCGTAGTATTTTAGTATTTGTGGTCTATAAAATACTAAAATACTAATGCTGGGATCTTCACAATTCATGAATTGTGTCTTTTTATATATTTTATAAAGGCAAGCTCAGCATGGCCAGGAAGGAGGTAGGGAAAGTATTGAGGAGCATAAGGAAAGTGACGAAGGTTGATATTTGTTTCTTCTGAACGCTTACAAATTATAAGGCCGAGGAAATACAGAAGATGTTAGACTGTTCCACATTTGCACAATTCAGGATGAAAGAGCATCAAGGAATTTTGCGCTACGAAAGTATTTTGAAAGGATTTTGTGCAGAACGTTAACCATGTATGTAGGGATAAAGGAGGGAAAGGCATCTAACATTACGGTTTGGCTGGAGGGATTCGATATGACAAGTTACTGCCACATCACCAATGAGGTGGCGGTTACACGAAATTATATTTCTTCTTGTGTTGAACTAGGAAGTAATTTCACGTTGAATAAAGAAAGTCATGGGTCTAATATAGGTAGGACTTTTAGTTTATCTCTACAACATGTAGATTCGATGGGTTGAAATATTTCCTACACTTAACGATGTGGAAAATGTTATCGAAAAAACCAAGAGTTTTTCCGGCGCCATTGAAGCATATTTGGCCGATATAATATTTTTGAGCTTTCACTGTTACTGGTTAAAATTACGAAATACTAGTTAAAATTAAGAAATACAAAAGGAAACAGCATCTGTCTCCTGAGGAAAAAGTAGTCGCCCGGAAAGTCCCGAATTCAAAACCCGGACGAGGCAATTGTTTCTTTTTTCCCTTGTATATATAATTTAATTTAGAATTGTTAAAAATAAAAAGCTTTTAAAATTCTTCCATTCCATCTTTGACCCACTCTGAAAATTGTGAGTTCGAGTCCCGTATAGGATAAGATAAAAATAAATACGATTTTCAAGTAAGATAGCCCGGCACATTGTATTATTATATTTCGAGTTGATGCAGTAGTTTGGCAGTTAGGTGAAGTTTTCTTTAACGCACTGAGTTCAGTCAGCACCTTACACTAGAAAATTCCATGTAAAAATTAATTATGGAAATATAAATTTTTACTCCTCGACTATTTTTATAAGACAGTTGTAAACTAAGTTTGCCAGTGCCAAGATTACTGAGCCCATGGTTTTTGTTAAACGAATATATTTTAATGAGATAATGAGAAAATGGCTCTAAGAATTTAGATATTCTATAACTTGCACAGCAATCCACCCATCAATCTGGAAATAAGATATTTGCAGTGGGAATTATATCCTTGTACAATTTTCTTAGAAAAAAAAACGAAACTGCAACGATTGCCTAGAATTATCTCTCATAATCTTTGGTGTGTTATTGAGTCAAATCCTGGTCCTTGCAAATTCCATGCAAACAAGTTTCATCCTATAAATGGAATTATCGTAAAACTCCAATAAGAAAGTATGAAGAATGAATTGACTTCAGCTTCAGTTCTAAAAATCTTTTGTAAGAATTTATTTGTTTACTAGATACTTTATCAGTTCTGTACTCAAGGCATATAGTTACTGCAGTAAAAAGTTTCTACTACCATTGTTAACATTTGGGCATTCTTTCATCATCCAGATATTTCACAAGCATAATAAATATTCTAAACAACTTCACTTTCTCACGATGTTCATTTTTTCGTAATTCTTTTGTTGCAAACAAGCAGCATAAATGCAACACAAACACTTCTGACCAGTTGCAGTGCTTGAGCAGCTCACATTACGTCTGGCCATTCAACACCCTCAAGGTAAAATTTCTTGACTTCCATCTAGTAAATTCGTAAAAATTTATTTCCCAGGGAGGAAAATATTGCATCCTAAGCATTTTCAATGGATTTAGCTAAGTTAGAATAAGATCGCAGGTAAGAGTTTTTTTGTTATATAAAAAAAGGTGAATTGTTGGAATAAAGCTATTGCGTTGAGTAATTTTGGAAGAAACAAGCCTATTTTTTTCTCTTGGTGGGGCTGTCAAGCGCATAACCATCCAAAACAACTGGCGTATCAGCACAAGCACTGTTTGCTCCCACAACAAAATCACGGTACAAACACCGTTGATTTGATTCATACCAAAATTAGCATTTTGGTAATCTTCGTTATCCCAACACAGCGAGTATTAGTACAAGCACTAATTACTCTATCAACAAGACCACGGTTCAAGCACCGTTGGTCCTCTCTAAAGATTGACGCACACAAGTCAAGGCAACAGAGTCTTGGCTCATCATTTGGTGGCCCCGACGTGATCTATTCACGCCAAGTATCAGCACTCAGCAACATAGACAAGAAGATTCATTCAGCTTTCCCTTGATCAACATGGACCTGGAAGAACTAGCGCTACGTCAAACAAAGACAGGTGGCGAAATTGAACGATTAATAAAGAACTTCCGCAAGGACTCAATCACCCGCAAGACAGCGGAGTACTTGCAGAAAAGGCTTCTTATGCTACAAGAATTATGGAACCACTTCGAAGAGACGGACAACATTATCCGTATAAGCCACGAGAACAGGCTTGATCACCCATACTTCAAGCAGAATTATTACGACGCCATTTAGCAGGGTTACGAAAAATTAAGAAAAAAAAATAAAGAGCATGCAAGAGGCAGGCGAGACAGCAATTTTTGAAAATGCAGCGAATGATCCACAGCAAAACCAAGACACTGCTCAAGGTGGAATCAACACAGCGAAAGAGAAGTCCACGGACAAGGCGTGTGAAGGAGACAATTTTCCAGTTACAGCACCACCTGAGAAGATTACCGGATTTGAGGCCTATACTAATACAAAGGGCACCATACCGTCAAGCATGTCACCCGCGAGCCTAGCACAAGATGCAACTAAAGCAAATTCACTTATTCGAAGACAACATTCCATTATGAATGATTTGCGAAGGCTTCTCTCGAGTCTCCAAATACGATGTCAAACTCAACCAATACATTTTTATCAAGTGAAGATACACGCTATCCAAAATTATTGGAGCGAGATCCAGAGCCTTCACTACCAAATATGGGAGCAAAGAAACGATCCCAGCATCATGGGATACCATATTGAGACATACTCCAAGTTAGAAGAAGAGGTTCAACAGGAACTCATTCGATTGCATAAATTGATGGGTCAATCGACGCCAATTCCATCCAGAAGGCCAAGCATGCCTGCACCTATCAATGCTCACAACAACATGGTCAGACTACCAAAGATAACACTTCCTACATTTGATGGAGACTACCTGAGGTGGAGACAATACAGAGCTCTCTTCACAGAATTGGTGCATAACCAACACATCAATTATAGTCAAAAGATGTGGTACTTGCAGACCAGTCTTTCTGGAGAAGCCGAAAAACTCATCAGGCATCTCACAACGTCCGAAGCAAATTACACAGCGGCATGGAAAATAATCAACGATCGATTCGAAAACACGAGATTATTAGTCAATGCTTTGCTCAGCAAACTATTATCCCAATCAGCCACCTCCATAGAGAATGCATCAGCCATCAAATCTCTTCACGACACAACTCAAGAGTGTCTTCTTGCGTTAGAGAACTTAGGAGTACATACGGAACAATGGGATCCGCTTTTACTATACATATTAATCAAAAAATTTGACAAGACCACACATGCATTGTGGGAACAGTCGCTGGCCCAACCTAGAATACTGCAGCAACTCAAAACATTTATGCAGTTTCTGGAAATGCGATTTCAATCCTTAGAAGCATTAGGAATCAAGGGAAGGCCTACAGAAGATAAGAAGTCTCACATTCAGAGGGCCCTCACATCAACAGTTGACTCGGGAGCAGTCTGCCCAGCATGCAGAAATACTCATAAGCTTTTTGCCTGGCAGAAGTTTCTAGAAATGACACCACCTCAGAGGATAAGTCTAGTCAAAAGATTCAGCATTTGCTTCAATTGTTTAAGGCCTGGCCACACCTCGGAGGCCTGTCTATCAGGGTCATGCACAAAGTGTTCTCGTCGTCACAATACGCTACTACACATTTCAGCCGTTTAAGGAGTACGAGGCAAACACAACCAAAACTCACGACTTAAAAGGCTGGAGGCTTCGGCAGTTATCCAGACTGCTGCTCAAGTCAACGTCGCTCAATCAACAGCACCGCCAATTCACTAACCACAAAGACAGACGCAAAGATCAGGGGATATACACTTCTTAGCACTGCCTTAGTAAAACTATCAAATGGCAGGGGAATCACCACCGAATGCAGGGCCATTCTTGACTCGCGATCACAGATTCATTTGATTACCGAAAGGATGGTAAAGAAATTTCAATTGACAATGACTCCTGAACTCTTGTGCATTGAAGGCATCGGTTTGCGGAAGCATCAAAGTCAACGCAGAGTGAGCATCCTTCTACAGTCAAGGATAAATGGATTCACGTCAACACTAGAAGTTCATGTGCTACCACGAATAATATCGTCACAACCCTCTCAAGCACCGCAACATGGTCCATTCCAAACAACATCCATCTAGCCGATCCTCACTTCAATCATCCAAATTCAATAGACTTATTGATTGGAGCTGAACTCTACTATTCTCTCTTGTCAGTTGGGCAGACAAAACTGGGAGCCGATCTGCCAAACCTTCAAAACACCGTCTTCGGGTGGACAGTAGCTGGAAAAACATATAGTTCAGGTCAAGTTAAAGTGGCATCTTGCGGAATATGCAATGAAGAAGATTTAGATCAGCAAATTGAGAAATTCTGGAAGTTAGAAGAGCCGTCAGCTTCCAAAAAGCAATTTCACCGCCAGTGAGGATCGTTGTGAAAATCATTTCAACTCATCAACCAGACGAGACTGCGACGGTCGATTCGTTGTCAGACTACCATTTATCAATGAGACCGGCGCATTAGGGTAATCCAAGGACATAGCTTTTCAGCAATTATTGGCCCTAGAAAGAAGACTCTCCCGACACCTGGAGTTGAGAGATCAATACATTCAATTCATGAAAGAATACATTAATCTTGGACACATGAAAGAAGTAAACTTCAACGAGATCCAACATCACCCCCATTACTTCATGCCTCATCACAGCGTCATCAAACCCATTAGCAGTAGCACTAAGCTGCGAGTTGTATTTGACGCCTCAGCCAAAACAGCGTCCAATATTTCTCTGAACGACATATTGTGAACTGAGCCGACCATCCAGGATGACGTCTTCTCCATTCTATTAAGGTTTCGCATGCCCCGATTTGTATTCACGGCCGATATAGAGAAAATGTATCGGCAGGTGATAGTCGATGAAGCTGACCAGAAATATCAATTAATTTGGTGGGGGAAGGATCCCAATCAAAATGTGAAGTGCTTTCAACTGTGCACTGTCACGTGCGGAACAACTTGCGCTAATTATTTGGCGACAAAATGTCTTCAAAAATTGGCATTTAAGGAGACAGAAAATCACCCTCTGGGGGCCGCTGTTCTTGCACGCGACTTTTATGTTGATGATGTACTCACGGGCTCAGACAGCCCCGCCACCACTCTCGAAATGCAGCTTCAACTTATCCAAATCTTGGCTTCAGCAGGCTTTAAATTGAGGAAATGGTGCGCAAGTCACCCTCAGCTGCTTGAAGACATTCCAGAAAGCGACCATGAACTACAATACATCGGGTTAACGTAGTTACCTAAATCGGATGAATTTGTGATCAAAACAGCTTGGAATGAGAGGAGAAAGGTTACCAAACGCACAGCCTTATCCGACATTGCCCATATCTTTGACCCGTTAGGGATAATAGGTCCAGTCATCGTAACCGCAAAAATATTTCTGCAGAAATTGTGGGCAATGAAACTAGACTGGGATGCTGCCCTGCCACAAGAACTACACTCCTCCTGGATTCAATATGGGGAAGGCCTAAAAACCTTAAATAGCACCAAGTTCCCGAGACACGTATTCTCTCACAAAACGTCGAAGCTAATGCAACTACACATATTTGCAGATGCCTCAGAAAAGGCCTACGGTGCAGCGGTTTATGTAAGGTCAGTAGACAGACACAATCTCATAACAGTAAGATTATTGTGCGCAAAGTCAAGAGTGGCTCCAGCCAAGCAAATAACGTTGCCGAGGCTTGAACTATGCGCAGCGAAGCTGGCAGCGCAATTAGCTAATCGAATCAAAAGAGATCTAAATTTAAAGGATGAGACTATACACTTCTGGACAGACTCGAAAATCGTCCTCGCATGGATAAGTTCATCCTCTTCCTCAATTTACTTCTTTGTGGCTAATCGAGTGGTTGAAATCCAGCGACTTTCCGGGCCTCAGCAATGGCGTCATGTCAGCTCAAAACACAACCCGGCCGACATTCTATTTAGGGGTACAAGCCCAGAAAGGTTGCGTACATGCAACCTGTGGTTTTATGGACCGCTTTTCCTTCATGGCAGCGAAGAAATATGGCCCAATCCTTATACAAAGAAGCCACTTGACAACGATCCAGAGAGATGGCGTTGCACTGCAACAACAATAACCGCAGACGACTCCGAGCACTTCATTAATTCAATTAATCAACAAAATTCCTTTTTTAAGCTTCAGAGAATCACAGCATACATTCTTCGATTCACGGCACATGCGAGACAGACTAACCAAGGAACAACAAAAAATGTCTCACTCAGCCCAGAGGAACTTGATGAGCAGACACTACCATCATAAAACTAATGCAGAAACAAGAATTTAAAGAGGACTTCGAACACCTGGAGCAGTTGGGAGAAGTAGCCCGAAACAATTCACTCATCAGCCTCACACCCTTTATTGACGAAAAAGGAATCATTAGAGTGGGGGGAAGATTGGAAGAATCTCAGTTATCATACAACGCCAAGCATCCAGTGTTGTTACCACCGTCACACCAGTTTACTAAATTATTGATCAATGATATTCACAAATCGAATTATCACGTGGGACCCCAGGCCTTGCTCTCAATAACCAGGCAGAAATTCTGGCCTCAGAAGGGCAAAACACTTGCACGCTCAGTAGTTCAGCACTGTGTTCAGTGTGCCAAAGCCAAACCAAAATTTTTGTCACAACTAATGGGCAACTTACCTCCAGATAGAGTACAACCAGCACGCCCCTTCATCAATGTTGGTGTCGAATTCTGCGGACCAATGTACACTCAGTTCAAGATTAGAGGAAAAAGACCACAGAAGTCATACATAGCCGTTTTTTGCTGCTTCACAACAAAAGCAACACACTTTGAGGTAGTCAGTGATTTATCATCGGAAGGCTTCATAGGGGCCCTGAAACGTTTCATAGGGCGAAGAGGTCATTGCAAGACCATATACTGCGACAACGCCACCAACTTCGTGGGCGCCAAGAATAAACTTGAGGAAGTGAAAGACATAATTGCTTCCGATAAAGAAAGAGAAACCATAATTACGGCATGCAGCTCAAAAGGGATCGACTTCCGTTTCATCCCCCCTAGGGTTCCGCATTTTGGTGGACTGTGGGAAGCGGCCGTGAAATCTGCTAAAAGCCTTCTACAGAAAGTACTAGCAGCCGTATCGCTCACTTATGAAGAGCTGGAAACTGTCATCATAGAAATTGAAGCAATTCTAAATTCCAGACCAATAACTGCAATGTCCTCAGATCCCAACGATTTAACAGCCTTAACACCCGGGCACTTCCTCATTGGCGAACTATTGGCCAGTTCAATCGATCGCCGAGCACAACTTCAGAATGTAATTTTGCTGACGCGTTGGAAACTTGTGTCGTACATCACAAATCAGTTCTGGCAGCTGTGGTCCAATGAATATCTAAATCAGTTACAACACGGATATAAGTGGAAGCAATAATGTCAGAATATTAGGGCGGGAGATATGGTCACATATGGCATGGACCCTTACTGGAAGGAGTTTTCTGCCTTTAGCAACTGCATTAAACAACTGGACCACCTATGTAATTCTATGGATGAAAGAGATCTATGCCTTCGAACAACTAATCAATTCAAATATCTTTATGAGGAGCTATCCAAGGGGAACGAATTACTAATACCTCCCATTGACAGAAAACGATCGAAGAGAGGAGTCCTAAACATCGCGGGCAACGTAGCAAACACTCTCTTTGGGGTGCTTGACTCAGAATACGCAGAGAAGATGTCCCAAACCATCGAAAACATCAATAAAAATGAGCTCATAAAAAATCAAACATCAATCATAGATGCAACAACAAACATCATGAAAACAGAAGGAGGAACAATAAGCAAGCAAATCCACGAGCTTGAACTCCACATCGATCAGACCAATAAGACAATTAATGGCATCAGAGAAGAGATGTTTCAAGAAAGGCTGAACCACTTGTTCATTTTAGTAGGAATTATGTTAACAGCATCGAATTTCCTCAGAATTCAAGATTATATATTGGATGCCCTCATCCACACTCATCAAGCTAAAATCAGCCCACGCTTGATCTCTCCGGCGCAATTGCAAGGGGAACTAGTGTACATAAAAAATAACTTCCCCTCTTCATTGAGGCTCCTTACCACACAAGATGAAGTATTGAAACAGTATCGTTACATGAGCATCGAAGGCAGGGTAGTAGGCAGACACATCATATTCAGAATAAGGCTCCCACTACTAACAACGGACGAATTTGAACTATTTAAGCTGACACCGGTCCCAGTATTAGTCAGCGATACTGCCGTCGCCATAAGGCCATCACATCCATATTTGATTATCAACTTGCACCGAGATTTGTATTACCCCCTCACAGAGCAAGAGCTGACGTCCTGCATTTCCATCACTGAACAGAAACATCTCTGCAGACAAATACATCCCACATTCCATAAGGGCTCCATCATTAGCAACTGTGAGGTGAGCCTTATCAATCACCTACCTCAGCCTGACTCTTGCCAAATAATGAGGATAGAAAACGGACCACACTGGATCCAGCTCCACAATGTCAATCAGTGGATTTACGTCTTGGGTCAGAAAACCACAATCAACATTCTATGCGGCGACAACGTTACCGAAGAGACAACTGACGGTACCGGAATTCTTAAAATTCAGGAAGATTGTGTCATGAAACAACCGCTGCTCACTATAAGAGGGCACAAAGTATTACAGTCCACATCAAGGATGTCCAACGTGCCTGCGAGCAACTTAACAGAAGTAGTAGTGCCAGAAAAGTTAGCCCAAGTACTCCGTTACACATCCCATTATCAGCCAGATTTAACCGAATTGGAATCTATCAAGAGGCAAGAGTGATCTACCAGGAAGAGTCTACGCTCACGACACCCATCAATTTGCGATCAGCTATGCCGGAATTTTCCTCATCATAACCGTCATCATCTACCTACTTTGGAGATGCCGCCCTACCATGTGCTCACGACTAAGCAGCCAAGATGTCAAGGCGCAAGCGGAGAGCAACCCACCAAACAATTCTATTGAAGATGAAAGATTCACCGTAAAATATGAGGTTTAGTACGCTAACTAGTTTTAACCAATGTTGCAAATAAGTTAGCTAGGCGTTAGCATGTTCTAACCTTCTGTAAGTGTATTAAGGTCATAAACATCTTGTTAGAAATTAATTAGGCGTAGGTAAAAGGCAATAAACACATGGAAGGTTTTCCTTCCTCCAATTTAGTTGTTCATATTGTTATTCAACACCTTTCGGTGGAATTGTCATTCAACGCAGGGGAGAATGTTAACATTTGGGCATTCTTTCATGATCCAGATATTTCACAAGCAAAATAAATATTCTAAACAATTTCACTTTCTCACGTTGTTCATTTTTTCGTAATTCTTTTATTGCAAACAAGCAGCATAAATGCAACACAAACACTTCTGACCACTTGAGCAGCTCACATTACGTCTGGCCATTCAACACCCTCAAGGTAAAATTTCTTGACTTCCATCTAGTAAATTCGTGAAAAATTTATTTGCCAGGGAGGAAAATATTGCATGCTAAGCTTTTTCAATAGATTTAGCTAAGTTAGAATAAGATCGCAGGTAAGAGTTTTTTTGTTATATAAAAAAGGTGAATTGTTGGAATAAAGCTAGTTGCATTGAGTAATTTTGGAAGAAACAAGCCTATTTTTCTTTTCTCTTGGTGAGGCTGCCAAGAGCATAACCATCCAAAACAACTGGAGTATCAGTAAAAGCACTGTTTGCTCCCACAACAAAATCACGGTACAAGCACCGTTGATTTGATTCATACCAAAATAAGCATTTTGGTAATCTTCGTTATCCCAACACAGCGAGTATTAGTACAAGCACTGATTACTCTATCAACAAGACCACGGTTCAAGCACCGTTGGTCCTCTCTAAAGATCGACGCACACAAGTCAAGGCAAACGAGTCTTGGCTCATCAACCATCTCTTACAAACAATCAATTAAATTCTGATTTATTGACATCTTCCTGAAATTATTATCTTGATAAAACATTTTTTAGTCAAGATACGAAAAACCTTTCATATTGACTTAAATATATATATATATCAGGGAAGGAGATATTATCTAAGCATATTTATCTTTGGATAATAAGTCTGCCTGTGCTACAAGTGGATATCAAATGCCAATTTATGCGTTTCCGATCAGATGTATTCAAAATGGGAAGGAATGGCATAGCCCATCTACAATATTAGCAACAGCAATCGCCTGAAATGGTTTTGCATGCTCGAATGGGAAATTGAACCGCATAAAATTCACAATACGATTTCTCTTTGTTCAGGATGGTTGCCATAAAGAGTATTTAAAGATAGCCTTTTTAGATCAAGATATCCGCTTTTGATTTTATTTTATTGGAAATGATCCAAGAGAAACTCTTTGCCATTAAATTTTCTGCTATGTGCTTAAATTAAGAAACGGAAGATATTCTCATGGAGAAAGAGCTGAATAAAAACGTTTCCGGTATTTTATTTTCGGTCATAAGATTTTCGTCGATATTTATAAGAAGAGTATCCTTTAAGGATAGCAAAGTTTGTCTGATTGTTACTGCACAGACAAATCTATGCTTATAGTACAATATATTGCTTTTACTATGAATATTATATATTTTATTTATCTTTAAATTGCTTCTTTTTTTTAAGGTTTTAGGCATGTGAAAGCATAGAAAATTGTACAGAACTAAGCAATAGTAAATATTCATACGCAAACTGCTGCTACTTTTATTCCAAAAAAATCTTTTGCTATATATAATAGTTAAACAGTGCTGTTCGTTCTATAAGGCTGCTTTGTTGTTTTTTTAGGAAAGATTTTTTTTTAAAGGATTTCGTATATGCAAATTATGGACTATATAGAAATTCCATGTTATCAACCAAGCCACCGACTTCATTTCTGACAGGTTTCTCCAGGTAACATTAATATTATATACCTACTTTATATGTATACAGGGTGTTTCCCACTAGGAGGTCAATAGAGGAGGAAATGACACTATGGTGGGGGGAGGGGGCATATCAACCGTTAAGGAGCTACAAGTTGATTAAGAAAAAAACTAGTTTTGCACAAATCACCCTGTATCTTCAAAACAACAGAGTGTACGGTAACAGTTAAAAGCTCATTACACGCAGAACTTCCTGGCCTTTTCAACAACTGCAACCCCATACTACTCTCTCCTCAGAAGCTATTGGCGTCTAAGCTAAAAAGTTCGGATTTTCTTATCTTTTTCTTAACGATGACCTCTATTTTGTTTTGCAAAACGGTTATTACATGACCCTGTTTTATAAAAGCTATAAACTCTACTCAGATCATATCGAAATTAGACGATGACGTAATTCCAGACACTAAGGGAACATACACTGCTCAAAAGTGTATAAGCAACATGTGGTTTGTGGTTTGAATTGTAAAAATTGGTTCTTGTCCCATTATAATTATATAATACCTGTTTTTACCGTTATTCCAGTTATTCCTAAGTATCTATATTCTATCTATATATTACTAAGAAAAACACTCTATTGTGGGTATCGACTGCAATAAATATTATTTTATGGGTATCAACTGTAATAGGAATATTATTAACAAATCACTTAATTCTGGGTTGTTTTGACTGAAACAAGAATATCCCAATTCCAAACCTCAATAAAATAGGAAGCCAATTTGATCAAGTGCTCAATATTAAGCCGGTGGGTACATCGTCAGACACAACGAAATTTTTCTATCAATTTTAATATATTCAAGTTACCGTTTTGCATTTATTAAATATTGAATTTAACCTCTTAGAAAAACTTGGAATCATATTTTATGATA
This sequence comes from Dioctria linearis, assembly GCA_963930735.1. Taxonomy (NCBI): domain Eukaryota; kingdom Metazoa; phylum Arthropoda; class Insecta; order Diptera; family Asilidae; genus Dioctria; species Dioctria linearis. Next base: position 91,802,660 of record OZ005740.1, on the reverse strand, counting down.
TTTTAAAATAGCTTTACTATTAATTCTATATACATTTTATATTAATTAAATCAAAATATTTATTAAATTCTGAAGATGTAATTTGAGTGTGAGTTAGAGTGTATTAGACCTGGGAACAGGAGAAAAAACTACAAAAGTTTTGACTTTAAACCAGTGTTTTAAGCTCCACCACACTTGTTCGTTTATTTCGTGCTTAAGTAAAGTGCGCATGTAACTTACTTTTCCGCGAATGAATAGAAAATGGCTGAACCAAAGCAATCTTACAAAATTAATTACACACTATACATTCCTGATTCTCGAGAGGAGGGTGTTGAAAGTTGTGTAACTCACGACTCATTTAATTCTCTATCATATAGCAACACAATTATTAAGTCCATTTTGGAGTCGTAGGGTGGGAAGAGGACCATTCTTACTATAAGGATAAACTAAAATAATTACAGCATTTTACTTTCTTTTTATATCCTAGATGTGGTATACAAAATTTGCTCATTGTCTGTCCGTATGTCCATCCACCTATCAAGTCAATTATCAGCTTGTCCGCATGTTCATCCGTTTGTCTGTCCGCCAGTTCGTCTGGCTTTGTGGCTGTCAATCCGTCTGAGCATGAAATAGCTTCAGAACTCATTGACCTATTAAGCTAAATTTTGTACACTGTCAGAAATTTTATGAAAAAAAGCAAAGTCGTTCGTAGATGTGTAAATTCAGGCAACTGCTTTGCAGTGTTTCCATACATACATTTTCATTTTCACTATATACTAAGAGAAGACGTTGAAAACTCAAATTTTGTATACGGATTTCTCTTAAAACCTCTAAATTAAGTTCGAAAAAAGGCGAAATTCGGTAGTTCCGTCGTAGGGCTAGGTTTGCCCTAAAAAAATTTACAGATTAAAACGTTTTTGATGCATACTGAGAAAACAGTCAGCAGTGAATAGTTGTCCGTAAAGCAAAACCCTATGAAATTGATAAACTGTCCTAGAAACAAATGCGAAGAACCACTTTAAATATCATATAGGGGTGTCGACAAAATTGGACTTTGGCCAATTTAAACTTTTTTCTAGCAAGCTTTTACTATCGTGTGCCTTCAGACTAGTTTTAATGATAAAACTCTTTATCATTTCACAATACCAAATAAAATATTCTCAATCTAATAATAATCGGAGAAATCGGCCGAATTTTTACGTCATCAACTTGAACCCAAATTGACAAAAAATTAAATCTTCATTCTCTTGTCGATTACGCCCATCTTCTGGTTATGCTTTATTGCAGTTTGATGTTCCACTATTCGCTTTACAAGATGGTTTATTGCAGACTACTGGCTAACTAGTTGATTATTTTTCAAAATAATTTTTTCCAAAATTTTTAGTATTTTCTACTTTCATCTCTTTCTAATGTGTTCCTTATAAATTTGTATGAAAAATTCTTCACCTCGTAAAAATCTATACGTACATACATTCACACGAGTTTAGTTTAATTACATAAGAAAAAATTTAGAATGTAGGTAAATGTAAGGAATTTTGATTTAGTAAATATCGATTTCGTAAAAATTGGTCCGCCAACTGACCACAGTTTGGTATGTAGGTAAGGACTAAATTAAGTATAAAAAATAAAAGTTCTTGTCTGATTTTGACGATGCTGAAAGAGCAGAAGAAAATGTTATGAAAATAAATTAAGTAGTAGCACATGTATTATAAAATAATAATAATATAAAATATATAATTTTTTCACTAATTTTAATTGAACTTTTAATTGATATGTATACCTAAAGTACCGCAGTATCAACATTTTTTTAAAATTCCTGCAATATTAATGATTGATTTTCCTGTTTTAATAGTTTCGATAAAGCGGGAGTTTTTGGGGATAACTGAAGATATTAAAAATACACAATTTTGTTTTTTCATTATAAACTTAGCCCAAAGTTTTCGTTGAGGGTTTTAGAGTAAAATAATGTACATAACTACTACGTTAAGCGAAAAATGTATAACTGATCACAGTTATTTAACAATAAAGGTGAAGTAAGTACCGAACCGGTTAAAGTAATCCAATTTCAAATTCCAATATTTTCCTTATCTATAGTTTGTTTATTTTTCCATTATGCTGAATTATTTTTTCCATAAATGTAGGTTTCTTTTTTCATTCATCGGACCAAATTCTCATAAATAAAAGTAAAACATTAATTCCACAAAATTGTTAATAAATTTTATATCGCTCTTATATAAAATAAAGTAAAGAAATCTTTTGAAGGGTTTGTTATTCATGGAAAGAATATTATAGGGTATCACTTAGACTTTAGCATAATTCATCACAAACTCCAATGTCTAAGAAGTTGAGTCTGTTGGCATTCAACATTCATATCATTTTTTCAGACGAATAGAAATATTTATTGTTTGGCATTAACAAATCTTAGTGTGTAGGATTGGACTTAGGATGTTTGCAAACGGGCTAAATCCTGACTAAATTCCAGTTTGCATTGGAAATTTAGCCACCTAATTCCAGGGCTGTGCCAAACCAAAGTGGAATTTAGCCAATTGCTCATCTGTCACTTTTATTTCAAAAGCAAAGCAATTGTGTGGCATTTAAGATAGATTTGCAGGAAATAAACAAGAAAGTTATGGCCGTAATATTATTTTCTTGTATTTGTTCATTTTACAAATAAATACTTCTAAAAATCTTTCAAATAAACCGCACTTGTCAAATAATTAGACGAATGTGAAGAAGAAGAATTAGCAAGCTCGAAAATTTACTAAATGAAAAAGTAATAGATTTAGCCAGCATTTAGCCCAATTGGCAAACGTCCTAAGTCTCTCATTTCAGTTTTCTAACATCTCAAAATTCTAATTTGATATAATCTTGTAGTCAGGATGTTGATGTCAGAATTTTTTTACATCACGCTCAATCAATGACTTTCACTGGATATCTTCAATCACTCAGTACATGGAGACACAAAATTAAACATACACCATTCGCCTTGCATACTCATCTAATTTGCTTGGTGAATCCATTCTGGGATGAGCCCTGTATGTACTTAAGGAAGTACTCTGGTCCAGAGCGAGATTTTTCACGTCATTTTTGGGTTGGAATAAATTTTAAACCGTTGAAGTTGTCTTGATCAAATTTTACAAATGTGTTTATTGTTCCTTTGGGAATGTACGTACAGTAAAAAAAAATTATTTTAAATATTTTCATGTAGTTTTTTATTTTTGTACAACATGGTCCGCCAAAAATCGCCTCAATCGGCACCCACTCTGGGTGATGTTGTATGAATTTGAAAAAAAAATATATAATATATATTCTCAATCTGTATGAGTGTTCCGATAGTTCTGGTAGTCGAATTAGTACTTAAAAAAATGTTGTTACAAAATGGCGGCCTGTCAAACTTTGATTAACGATATTTCATACATTTTCGGGTATTCGATGAGTTATAAAATGTGGGCAAAATTATTGTTCAATTCAATTCTGCTACCAGTCCTCAAAAAGAGGCTACCGAAGGTATGTGCAAAATTTGCGCTCGATCGGTTGATTAGTTATTGAGATATCGTGGGCGCCGATTTGAAAAACATTGTTCTGAGATAACCTCGTTTAAAGTTTGGATAACATTAGATGAGGTTTAAATTGTATTATCGATGCTTACTAGTTAATATGCCAACCCGGGTCCATAGATTGCTTCTTTTTCCTTTCGTAGAAATTGAGAAGTATTAGAAGTAATTCTGAGAACCGGATTACCGTTATACTGCTTGGAGCCCTAGGTCTGATTCTAACAAAATAGAAGAGACCAATTTCCAAGAAATTCTTAAGAAATATGTAGAATCAGCTAAAGGAGAACAGATTTAAAGCATTCCACTTTCCCACACTTAAATAATTTCAAACTTAAAGCATTTAATTTCCCACATTATAACTACGATCTAATTACAGCTTTGCCCAACATATTTTTTACGAATTTATCTTGCCCCGCCGTTCTTAGCGATCAGAGTTCATTTTGTACGTGACAAATATGTAAAGATGATTTGTAGATAATTATTAATTTTTATATTTTTGGAACCCGAACGATTTATCTAATTGGCGCAGTCGGTAGGATTGCTATCAAAAGATTGGCAATCCAGTGAAATAAAGAACCAAGTGATTAAATTTAAATTAACCGAAAATTTATGGATTTGTGTAATTAGGTATCTAATGCGAAATACAAGTTAATTGTGAAAATTACACATATCTACCAAGTGCATCAATAAAAAAAAAATATCAAATTGTGGAAACCAAATATTCTATAATATGTAGTGACTGTGAAACGGAAAAGCATTTTTTTTTCTGAAAGGTTTTAAAATAAAGGCGACCAGGAAAGTACAACTGTTATCTTTTTATGAGGAATAGCAGACATAATATCTTTGATATAAATCGGAGAATGGAGAGCGAAATGGCTAGAAACATCATCGAGCAACAAGAAGCTCAGATCGCGGCGCTCCAAGCTAGAGTTGAACTGCAGCCGCAGTACAGCAACCAGTGGCAGCAATCTCCAACTATGTGAACAAATTGAGAAATTTCAATAGAAAAGGTGAGTATACGGTGCAAGAATTAATCAGTTCAGTAGAGCGGTCATTCCAGCTTTGTCAGGATATACCAGGGTTGAGAGACTATGCTATGGCCATCATCATCAATGATAAAGTTCAAGGTGAGGCAAAGATATGTATTCAACGTATAGGAGTAAATGCACAAAACAGATGGGCAGAAGTGAAACAGGAGCTTAAGCTACATTTCCGTCCTAGGCAGGATTACGCAGAATTGCTGAATCAATGCAGATCTTTAAGAGTGAGTATATTAAGATAACTTTTCGATAACGTTAGCGAAATAAACTTTAAATTGAATGAATTATATGAATTTGACGAGGCAAGACACCCCACATATCACCCTAGTAATAACGATAGATATTTAGTAGATATAGTTAGTAGTAAGGTGCATTATTTCTTAAGAGGTAATATACCTGAAAATTCAACAATTATCGAAGTGTACAATAAATTTGATAGATTAAAGCTATTGGATAATGAAAATGCAGGAGATTTTCGGAGCAGAAAAAATGCAATCAACTCTTCCAGAAATTATAATACTAACAAGATCGAAAATTTTTCTAATAATAAATTAAATAAAGAAAAGATTAGTGGTAGTGGAAATAGTTTCAATAGGAACATATCTAATTCTAATAGTTATAATTAACCTAATAACAGGAGTACCAATTGTAGACACAATGAATATAACAACTCCCATAGAAGTGATAGTAATAATTACAGAACCCAATTTAACTATAACAATCCGGGACAATATCGCAATCGGAATCAAAATTATAATTCGTACCAGCAAAGACAGATTTTGAACAGGCTAGAATCATCCTATACCTGAGCCAATGGAAATTGGTAACTTATATCGCGATCAAGACGTAAATTTTCAATACGAGCCTCGGAACCAAGAATTCCAATAATAATCATAACGATACTTAACCAAAAGGTTAAATGTCTTGTTGACACTGGATCAGTTACCAGTGTCATCAAACCAAATATATTCGCTGAATTCTCTGAAGAGATTTTAAGCGAACCTGCTTACTATTCTACCATCAACGGTATCAGTAAAATTACCAGCAGGATAGTAACCCCAATACCAAAAGAGTTTAAACTTCTTGGAACTGTAACGTGGAAAATAATGAACTTAAAGGGTAGAAGTTATGATGCAATTATGGGTCAAAACTTCCTAGTACCTTTTAAGGCCAAAATAGACATGAAAAGAAAAAATATTGAAATAAATAATAACAGAATTTTATTTGAAGAAAATAATTATCCATTCATTATTAGAGAAATATATATGCTAGAAGGAATTACGGATAGTTTCCTAAACAAATTAAAATTAGATGACTTAAATGTTGAAGAGAAAGACCAAATAATCAAATTATCAAAACGGAATGAAGATTTATTCTTTAAAGAGGGCGATAAACTAACCTCAACACATGAAACTAAACACGAGATCATTACTTCTACTTAAAACCCAGTTTATTATAAAATATAACCCTCAAGTTCACGAGAAAGAAATAGAGCATCAAATACAAGAAATGCTGGAACAAGGGATCATTAGGGAAAGTAACTCCACATACAATAGCCCATTCTGGGTGGTACAAAAAAAAATGAACAATTCAGGTCAGAAAAAGTGGAGAATTATCATCGATTACAGGAAACTAAATGAAGTTACTGTAGAGGACAAATTCCCCAGTCCTAATATCGAGAATATACTAAACAACCTTGGTAGGGCACAGTATTTCACTACCTTGGACTTGGCTAGAGATGTTAAAATCCACTAAAAAGAAATATCTGCTATTTTTAACTGCAATTTTATATGCTATTTCTCTTGATATGGTTAAATATAGTCTGCTTGGAAATTTTTAATGAATAACAATAATAACATTTTTGAAACGTCTATCAATTTATGGCATGTTTTTCGTTATAACAGTAATTACAAATCTGACAAAATTTCTCAATAAAAATTATTAAATGCGTATTTAATATAATAGGTGAGTTGGTGTTGAGCAGGTATAATTTTTAAATCGAAATTAGAATATCACATTTACATATCACTGATTTAAAGTAAATAAAATCAAAAATACTCCAAAGTTTTTATTTTAAACACATGGTCTGATTATATTAACTTAATTAAATTCACAAAATTTTCTCGTAGAAAAACAAATAAATGAAAAAACTAAACAGTCTGTGGCGCTCTTCTTACTACATGTCCGAGTTTGCATTTAAGAAAAGTAGTTGCTCAACTTTCTTCGCACTAAGCCGGGTACGTCGGTCACCCAATAGAAACCCTGCTTTTGGAAAAAGCCTCTCACAAGGTACAGACGTTGCAGCAAAATTCCCTGACTACCAAGCTCAAGTGAGGAAAAAGAAACTGATGGTCTTTCCACCATTTCAAAGGATCTTCATGCCATGAAATTAATTCGTCATTTAGGTATCTTTCTACTTCTACTCTAGCTTGAGATGAGGAGGTTTCCCTACGATTCAAAGCTATACCGGCTAAAGCTGCAGTTTTATCAAAATAGCCCCAAACGTCTAGGGACATATCTGTTATTTCCATCTCAGATAGAGATTCTTCTGGTGATGGAGAGGGTGTTTCCAAAAGATTACTCGTTGCAACACTTTCTTGGGGTTGTGCTCGACATCGTCTTTGTTCTTCCTCCCAAATTGTGTTCGCAACTGCAGTAATAATGTTTGTATTCGCGCGATTAAATGACTCAGGTTTTTTCAATCCTATGTTTTTGAACCATATTATTATGTCGTTATTTTCAAAATTACTCCACCGATCTGTTATTCCCGTTTGTAGTCTAAAAAGTATATCTTTTATAGTAGCATGAAAGTTATTTATGGCTAAATTAGCTGTAACATCTGAGATGCCATTTGCCAATATGTTAACCATAGATACAGTGACGGATTTTCCCCCACTAAATTTTTGTCACTTTCTCAACAGGTTTAAGGACTTGAACTGCATTTTTGATTAATTTCCAGTCTTCAGAAGTTAAAGCTGGTAAATCTTTCTTCAATAAGGAAAATGTACTTATTATTGCATCTTCTAATAATGAAAAGCGTTGCAAACTATTGAAAGTTGAGTTCCGTCGGGTTGACACATCTAGTAATAATTTTAGCGGAATATTGTTACTGTTACTGTTATTGAAAGCTCTCATTTTTACATGATGTCCAGCAATCTGTTGTTATTGATGCCGTTGAAATTTTGTATGCCTGATCTTTAACTTTATTCAATATTGTTTCGTACAATGGAGGTATCATTGTTATAGATATATACTGCCGTGTTGGAAGCTGGTATGCAGGATTGAGTTCTTTTACGAAAGCTTTGAAGCCACTGTCCTCAGCAATGCTGAATGGCTGAAAATCTTTGGTAAAAAGCAACAATAATGCATGATCAATTTTCTTTTTCCTAAAAACTCCCATAGTATTTTAGGAAGGTATGTTGATAATTTTTGCTGTACTGCTTATAATTGTGTAATGTTCTCACACGTCGTCTTTTTGAACACTCCATTACAATTACTTTGAATTTATTTAAGAATAAATACATAAAAAACACAAAGCTATTCTACTAGTTTACTTACTTTTAGTAGAGAATAGGTAAAGACAAAACAATCGGTATAATATTTTATATATACTTCCAAATATCCATGAAATATCATGTCATAACATCACCGTGGCTGAGGAAGGCGTTGCATTTTTCGGGGCCTGCCAAGAGGCTACACATTATAGAATCAAATTTCGTTGCATAACTTTCTGCGAACCGAACTAAAGTTCTGCTACTCACTCAATTTTGTCAAAAATAGCAATCATTGCTATTTTTCATTATGAGTAGCGGTTCGCTACTGCTATTTTTTAATATCTGTGAAAAATAGCAGTTCGCTATTTACGATAACATCTCTGGACTTGGCCAAGGGTTTCCATCAGATTCTGATGAAAGAAAGTGATAGAAAGAAAACGGCATTTTCAACCCCATTCGGACATTACGAATATTTAAGAATGCCGTTTGGTTTGAAGAACGCCCCATCAACATTTCAAAGGTTGATGAATGCGGTACTATGGGAGTACATAAACAAAATATAATAAATAAATAATAAACTTAAAGAAAGTTTTCGACAAACTAAGACAAGCCCGAAATTCAAATCGATATATGTAACTTTCTGAGCAAAGAAACAGAATTTTTAGGTCATATACTGACGTCAGAAGGAATTAAACCAAATCCTAATAAGATAGGAGTAATCCAAGAATTAAAACTGCCAACCACTCAAAAACAGATAAAATCGTTTTTGGGTATAACAGGGTATTACAGGAAGTTTGTTTAAGACTATGCAGAAATCGCAAGTCCCATGGTTAAATATTTAAAGAAAGAGGCGAAAGTCAATCCAAACGACCCTAGTTACATTACGGCTTTTGAAAAACTTAAAGAACCAGGCACCCTATTCTAAGATATCCTGATTTCAACAAAAGATTCAAGCTCATCGCAGATTCCAGTAACTTAGCAGTTGGAGCCGTTCTTACACAAGAAGGCCACCCCATTTGCTATGCATCTAGAACACTCAACGACCATGAGAAGCGGTACCCAGCAATCGACAAGGAATTATTAGCGATAGTATGGGGAACCAAGTACTTCCGACCATATCTGTTTGGTAAAGAGTTTGATCTGCAAACAGATCACCAGCCAATTAAATGGTTACAATTGAAACATACAGGTAAAGATATCAAAGATGGTTGATTCAGTTGGGTGAATATGACATGAAAATCGAATACATTAAGGGAAAGGAAAATAAAGTTGCCGACTTTCTCAGATGAATCAATACAGAAACAATCGAAGTTAATATATTCGAGACAAAAAATCCTAAAAAAGAAGGATATATAAAGGAAGTTAAAGAAAGTGCAAACACTAATCTTGAAAGAACTAGAAATATGAAAGTTTTGAGTATTAGTCACTTGGAGGAGAATTCAGAAGATCCAACTGATACTGAAAATTTGAGTATTACTTCAGAGCTAGTAGAAATACAAACTACTCATTCACAGGAAGATATTCTTAGTAGCTACATACTTCCAATCGATACTGTAGTTAATAGATTCAAATTACAAATAATATTCATGAAGAAAAAGAGAGAAAATCAGAAGAAGTATTTGGTAATAGGAGAATATATGTAGACAAAAACGACTTAGAGCAGGAGAAGGATATTTTTAGACGATACATACAGAAAGTCAAAATAGGCATATATTCCCAATTGAGTAATCAGGAATATGATAGATTCCAAAGAAAATTAATAGAATTATATCCTAATAAATATGTTGTAAAATTCATTAAATAAAAATACTTCGCGAAAGATTTGGAAAATATTGAGGAGTTAAGGAAACAAATATCAATCTTTCACAAGAAAGAGTCAGGACACTGTGGAATAGTAGCAACATATGAGGATCTCAAAACTAAAATTTATCATCCCAAGTTAAGCTTTACAATTCACGAGATTATAAATAATTGCGACATTTGTACAGGAGCGAAGTACGATAGGAACCCCATAAAAAAGAAGTCCGAGGTTACGGAAACTCCCAAGTCAATTAATGAAATAGTACACCTCGACATTTATACGAACAGCAAAAGCAATTTTATTAATGTAATCGATAGATTTTCAAAGCATGCTATAAGTCTACACCTCGAAGATAGAAGTCATGTGACCATACTGGAGAAAATAAGACAAATTATAGCGATTAGGGGCAAAATGAAAAAAATAATTTTTGACAATGAATTCGGTTCAAAATACATAAAAGAGTTTTGCGAATAGGAAGGTATTGAATACCATACAACCAAACCCAATAGCCACACAGGTAACGCCGACGTTGAGAGACTCAACGGTACATTAACTGAAAAAATTAGGGCATTAAACTTAGAGGAAAAATTACCAATCAGAACGTAAGTTCTTAAGGCAGTAGAAATATATAATAGGTCTTATCACTCGACGATTAAAACTACACCCTTGTCCGTGCAAAATACAGAAGTAGATTTCAACCTCATTCATGAAAGGTTTTTAAAATCAAAAGCAGCTGTTACTCATAAGAGGAATGAAAATAGAGAAGATTATGAAGAAAACAGGAAGATCGGTTTCATTAAATATTATAAAGCACATAGGCATAAAGAAGAACCTAAATTTAGGAAATATAATCTTACCAATGTTCACGATACAAATATAAAACGTCCACTTAAATTTGCTGGCCAGAACAATCAAGGATACTCTTGTTACTGTCACCCATAATGACTCATCAAACAATGACTATTGAGAAAATAGAAACGAAATTAGAGTATAATGAAATAAAAGTAAGTACTGTGGAAATAGCTGACAAATTTGAAATAATTATTCACAGAATATATCCAAATGAAATATTAAACTTAGTTAACAATTTATAATCGGCATTACCAATGTTAGATTTAGGTAATCATAGAGATTTAACATGAAATAGGATAACCAGAATAAAAAATAAAGTAAACACTCTCATACCATACAGACATAAGAGAGGAATTATAAATGTAGGAGGACCTTTGATCAAATGGATTTTTGGAACAATGAACAACGAAGACCAGCTGGACATTGAAAATCATTTAGCCGTTTTAGATCAAAATAACCATAACTTAATTACGAACTTAAATCAACAAATATCAATTAATGATAATTTTAACAGAACCTTGATCCAAATTAAAAGTATTATTGAAGCAGACAGAAAAAAAATGTTAGACAGATTAAACAAACTTAACTTTACAGAAATGAAAATCCTTTCTGAAACTGCTTCACTAGAACAAATGTTTAAATTAAATTATATAGAGAAGCAAATTGAACACATTCAAGATAATATGCTTCAGCACGATTAGGACTTCTACATCCAAATATACTAACCGAGGAAGAAATAAATACGTATAATATTGATTTTAACAAGCTATCTAATATTATTTTAGCCGTTGCAAAACATATAGATGATTCTAAAATTTTCGCAATTAAAATTCCGACTCATACTTTTTAACCAATAAAAAAAAATAGGCAAGTAGACTCTGATATTGAATATATGTATGAACTAACCAAAAGTAGGAATTGTATTAATTTAAAAAATTGTAAATTTATTAATAAAGAAGAGGAAGAAATATCTCTAGTTGAAGAAAACATAATTATTGTTAACAATTTCAAATCAGGTAAATTAAAAAGTACTTGTGACGAAAGAATCAAAGTACTTAAAGGAAGCTATTTTATAAACTTCAATAATTGTACCATTAATATATATAATATAGAATTCAGTAATAAGTTAAAAATATTTACGGAAAAATTTTTAATTCCAAAAAGTGAAAACTTTACTTATAATAATGATGAATTACCTTTTGACAGCATTATTTTAAATCATGAGAAAAATGTTAAGGAAATATGTACATGAGCTTAAATATCATAGAATTGCACGCTGCAGTTTAAGTCAAATGATATTAATCATCATATTGGGCATCCTATTAGTTTATCTATTTTGTAAACGAAAACAACTTAATGTTAAAGTTACAAACAGGATTCAGGAGAACCGAAATCAAAGGTGGGAGGAGTTAGATCATATTCTGATTCTAACAAAAGAGAAGAGACCAATTTCCAAGAAATTTTTAAGAAATATGTAGAATCAGCAAAAGCAGAGCAAATTTAAAACATTCCACTTTCCCACACTTAAATAATTTCAAACTTAAAACATTTAATTTCCCACACTATAACTACGATCTTATTACAGCTTTGGCCAACATATTTCTTACGAATTTATCTTGCCTCGCCGTTCTTAGCGATCAGATTTCATTTTGTACGTGACAAATATGTAAAGATGATTTGTAGATAATTATTATGAACGAATAATTAAGTTAGTCTACTTATGTTTTGACGGAAAAGGTTTAGGAAAAGCTGACCACGGTTACAAAAGTAATAAAAGTATTAAATAAAGGTACATCAATCTAAAGAATGTTTTTTTTTATTCTTGGAACCCGAACGATTTATCTAATTCGCGCAGCTGCTTCCCAACCGCGCAACTTGAGCGCGCGGCTTGCTCATAATTTCTATTACTCCGCTAATTCTTGAAATATCAACAAACAGTTTTCACGAGCGTATTAAGGAAGGTCTAAGAAATAATAAAATGAAAAAAAAAACGATTTTTCCAAATTTCTAGACCAGACTACTGCCTTAACTTAGTATGTTTTCCTCTTGGGTTTTGAAATCGATTATCATTTATTAATTAATATGCTTTTTCTTATGTTAAGTATAAAATATTTATCTGCACCTTTTTCCAATTAGCATTTGGATTATTATTATTATTGAAGCAGACAACCAATTAGAAACGGTCTCTGACAAGGTATCAGTGTTTCAAAATACATCTTTCCCGACCTTTTGTTTGTTTGTAAATTATTGTGGAAATAATTCATAACTTACTCTATTTTATTTATGTATAAATAATCAATATACGAAAGAAATCGGAGCACTCAAAGCTAACCTATTTTTCTGTGCATTATAGAAAATATGAAGAGAGTTGTTCCATTTGAGATGCCAAACTTGACCGAAATGGCCCATCAAAGAGTATTTTTAAACTTCATGACCATGAGCGGTCACGTAGATATTAAATCAGTAATAAGTTGGGGGTGAAATTAGAAGAAATTCAAATAAATCTGAATTTTATTACACAGTTTTTAATGTTTTGAAAAACCTAAAAAGCACTAAGGAGGTAGTCATGCCACGGTCTATTTCAATTTATAATTATTTATTTATTTATTTATTTTTACTGGTTAATTAGTACACAAGATTACAAATTTTATAATTGTACATGCTTAACCGGTAGGGAAAATTTATTTGTTAAAGAGAGATATATAAACATACATTTAAATTTAATTAACTAACTGTACACCTATAAAGTCTACATAAATATTGAATATATAAGATCTAAAGCATATTCTGCCAGTGAAATGATTAAACTATGCGATTGCGAATTTACGTAATATGAGTTGTGGTCAGCAACCTTTTAAATGCGTGCTGAGATCCCGCGCACTGAATATTGGGTGCATGAGAATTCCAGCGGCGGAACAGCTGCACAAAGTAAGAGCAATCACCTGATAAGGTTCTGAAGCTTGGCAAACAAATGTTCCGATGCCGGGCCGATCCCAAAAATGGTATTCGATCAAGAAAGTAACTTGGCCTCCTTTACGTGGATTAGAGAATACAGAAATAGTAAGCGTCTTCGTGACAAGTATGATTCAAGTGAACATCCGACAGAGGACTCAACATAAGGACAGATATGAGCAAATCTACGCAAACCGTGAATAAATCTGATAGTATCGTTAAAAGTGACATTTAACTTTCTTTGGCAACCAAAATCGAGCTTGGAAAAAATTAAACTGCCAAAAGTTAAGTGAGGTAATACCAAAGATTTAGCAAGTTTCATACGCATATGACTCCATAATATACTAGCCAACATTCTGAACTGACGAAGGCATCCAAACGCTTTTCCTAGAACAGAGGAGACGTGGTTGCAGCATGTAAGCCGCTGATTTATTTCTATGCCTAAAGTTTTAACTAAGTTTGAGTATGGTATAGTAGTACTGTTGATCATTATCAGAGGACTAGGATCTAGAGTTCTCCTGTAAAATGCTATACAGTTTGACTTGAGCGGATTTAGCGTTAGGTTCGCCCAGTCAGATATTCTTTGCAAATCGTGGCTTAATCGAGAGACGCATAAGCCTTATTGGTCGGTCAAAATATATCTCCACGTTATCAGCGTAAAGGTGAACTTTGAATCCTGTAACGTCATTGGGAGATCATTGATGTAGCAACAAAAGAGAAGCGGACCTAATATTGATATCTGGGGGATCCCGCTGATAAAGAAAAGTGGTGACGAAGTGGTATTATTCACTTTTACTGTTTGACTACGATGCCCAAGAAAGCTTTTGATAACATTATTTGATGTGCTTCAAAAACCGAAATATTGTGGAGCTTACTAAGCAGCCTACTGTGATTCATTGAGTGAATGGCTTTGCTGAAGTCCAGAAGAACCAATATTGCTATGTGGTCGTTGTCAATCGAGTCGGTTAGGTCAGATACTACTTTAAGTAAAGCAGTTTCGGGACTATGATGCACTCTAAAGTCTGACTGCCAACGTGATAAGAGGTCGTTTTGTTTAAGATAAGATGTCATTTGGACGTTCATCCGCTTTTCGAGAATCTTACCAAAGAAGCACAGCAAGCTAATGGGTCTATAATCAGCCAGTTCGGAGGATTTACTAGACTTAGGGATTGGCAAGACATATGCTTTTTTCCATTGTCTGGCCCTGTGGCTGAAGATTTAATGCTATTAATCGCATATATAACCTCGTCTGCATCTACGCACCTAAATGCGAATTCAGAATTGTGTATGTTGACGTGGCTTAGCAGCACAAGTCAGGTAACTATTGCATTGGGGCAACAACTTGACTTTGGACTGAAGTGAAAAACCTACTTAAATTATCTGGAACCAGGTTTCACTTGGGCTAATCTCTGCCATATAATCTAAAATTCAGTAAATTCCTCCACAGTTTCCTTGGGTGTTGATTGGGGTTACGTTGTGAGCCATAATACCGGCGCTTGGCTGCGCACGACCACAGTTACTCCATTCCGGAAAATCCGAGGACGATTCAGATTATCGTTGGATTTGGTACGTTTGAATCTCTGATAAAGAAATTCCCTCTCTGCAATCATTCTTCGGATCTCATGCATGAACCACGGTGAGCCGCAAGGATGCAAGGAACGTGTTCGAATTGGGACTATTTATCATAAAGGTATTGTAGAGAAGCAGTTAGGTGCTCTATCGATGTTGAGAGGCTTGCTGTTTTAAAATCTTTAGTTGAATTCTTGATTTTCCTTTTCTTTACATCGATTTATTTTTAATCTTTGATTTCTATTCTTTCTTGATTTTCTCTCGTATATATGGGAGAAAGAAAAGATTTTTTTTAATTATTTTGTTACGCTTTAAAAGATGATAATAATTATACATATATATATATGTATATAAGAGCGTAGAAAATAATAAGGCTTTTATTAATTTTTTATTTTAACTAATATTTTTATTTATTTTGGTACTATCTTTTTTAAAAACTTTTTAGTATGAAAGTACATCAAATTATTCAGATGTGTATTTGTGATGAAGTTCTGAATACTACTAAATATTTCTATTGACATTTTTGTATCTATACACTTCTATGCATACTAAGTTTTTTTATGCCTTTGTGTTTTCTATACAAATTTATTTTTTACAAAGTATATGTACACTTGATTAATTTTTGTTTGTATTTGTCTACAGTTATTCTTTATGTCGTTTCTAAATTTTATATTCAAAGCTTTTCCAAAATTTTCTATTATTTTAACTTGATTTTTTTTTATTGTTATTTTCACTTACAAACATATGTATACACACATACATGTATGTAGTACGCTACATTTACTCCCCCCTCAGTGTCAACGTTAACGGAAAACAAAAACAATTAAATGAACAAAAAAAAATATTTGGAAATTTTTATATATTAAATGTGACTCGTTTCGTTGATTTCTCGGTGATTTTTTTCTGTGGTTCATTTACATTATCCACGAATGCCGGTTTTATACGATCGATAGATATTCTTGACGATTTTCCGTTTATACTGATTATGAAACTTTTGTCTCCCCTTTCGATTACCTTGAATGGTCCTTGATATGGTGGTTGGAGAGTTTGTTTGATTTTGTCTGTACGAATGAAAACGTATTCGCAATTTTCTAGTGATTTTGGGATATAGTGAGTGATACTAGATTTCCTCGAATGTGTTGGCATAACGTTTTGAAAATATTTCTGCAAAATTTGTAACATGTTGTTAGTATCTGTTATGTTGTCAGTGCCTTTTACGAAAAATTCTCCTGGAATTCTTAAGGCTTGACCATATACTAAGTCTGCTGGAGAACATTGCAGATCCTCTTTAACCGTGGTGCGTATACCTAAAAGGATTGTATGCAGGTGATATGACCAGTTTATTGTGTCTTCGGTCGCTCTAATGGCAGCTTTTATTTGGCGATGTAATCTCTCGATCATTCCATTAGATTGCGGATGGAAAGGGGTTGTAGTAATTTTGTTACAACCTAAGACCTTGGATAATTCTTGGAATAATTTTGAAGTGATTTGCGATTCTTGGTCGGTCGTTATCCTTAATGGGACGCCGAAACGGCATATGTATTGTTGGTAAAATACTTTGGCTATATTTTCTGCTGAAGTATTTTTAATAGGATAGGCTTCTGGCCATCGTGTATATCTATCTATGATTGTTAAAATATGCGTATAAGTTTTTGATGGTGGGAGAGGTCCTACTATATCTAAGTGTACATGTTCGAATCTACAACTAGGCATTTCGAAAGATCCCAACGGTGATTTTGTATGTCTGTGTATTTTTGATTGTTGACATGATAAGCATGTCTTGGCCCACTGATAAATTTGCTTGTTCATGTTTGGCCAGAATATTTGTCACAGATTGATTTTCTTGTTGAACGTATGCCAGGGTGTGACAATTCATGTAATGTTTTGAAAATCATTCTTCGAAGTTTGGTTGGTATGTATGGACGAGATTTACCTGTTGAAACTTCGCACCATATTTTATGATTGCTCTCGGGGATGTCTCTTTCTATAAGTTTATACCTACATTTTGAATTTTGTTGTCGGTGTTTTACCAGATGGTTTAATTCTTTTTCTTCTGCTTGCGCTAAGCTAATCACTTGTAGGTCAATTTTGGTATTGCTTTTAATTTCGCTGCATTCTTCGTGATTAGTCGGTATACGTGACAGAGCGTCTGCTACCACGTTTGCTTTTCCTTGTATATGTTGAATGTCTGACGTAAATTGTGTGATGTTATCTAGGTGTCTAGCTTGCCTTGGGCTTCTCTCAGGTTTTGTCCAAATGGCATTCGTCAGTGGTTTGTGGTCAGTGAAAACTACAAATTTTTGTCCTTCGAGTACATGTCGAAAATGTTTTATAGCTAAGTAAACTGCCAGAAGTTCTCTGTCGAAGGCTGAATACTTTGTTTCTGCCTTTGTTAACTTCTTCGAGTGGAACGCTAAAGGTTCCCAATTATTGTTGTTTAGCTGTTGTAGTACTGCACCTATTGCAATGGCTGAAGCATCTACTGTTCAATTGAAGGTAGTATCTTCAATAGGGTGTACTAGTAATGTTGCTGAAGCAAGAGCTTCTTTTATGAGTTTAAAGTTGTGTTCACATGAATTTGGCCATACAAAGTTTTTAGCAATTTTTGGCTTTTTCTATAAGAGAGTTAAATTTTCATATATAGGACTTAGTAATTCCGCTAATTTTGGTATAAAGCGATGGTAATAATTTACCATTCCTATAAATTGTTGTATGTGTTTGATGGATGAAGGTGATGGTAAATCTTGAATGATTTTTATTCTGTTTGGAGAAGGAAGTATTCCATCTTTACTTATGTAATGGCTCAAGAAATTTAAGGAAGTGGATCCAAATATGCATTTTGATGTATTTATATTTATACCATATGCGCTTAATCGTTCGAAAAGAGTTTTTAAATGTATTTTGTGTTCCTTTTCATTTTGGCTTGCTATCAAAATGTCATCAATGTACGTAATTACGTAGTCTAAACCTTTGGTTACTTCATTCATGAATCTTTGAAAGTTTTGTGCAGCGTTTCGTAGACCAAATGGCATTCGTGTGAATTCATAAAGTCCGAAAGGAGTTGTTATCGCTGTTTTGTGTATATCTTCTGGAGCTACTGGAATATGGTGATATGCTCTTACCAGATCTATTTTAGAGAAAATATTACAATTTTGAAGATTTAATGAAAAATTTTGTATATGTGGGATAGGATATCTATCGGGAATATCTATAGCGTTTAGCTGTCAATAATCACCACAAGGACGCCAATCTGAGCTATTTTTCTTTGCAACTAGATGTAGTGCTGAAGCTGTTGAAGATGATGAAGGTTGGCATAGACCTAATTGTATCATGTGGTCAAATTCCATTTTTGCAATTTTTAGCTTTTGAACGTCCAATCTGCGTGGTCTAGTAAAGGGTAGTTGTCCTTTTGTTGTTATGTGATGTACGACATTGTGTTTTACAGGTTCTCCATAACGAGGAGGTTCTGTTAAAGATGGATATTGTTGTATTATATTTCCGTATTCATTTTCGATTGTAAAATGCTTTGGAGATGGCGTATTTGCGTTTATGGTCATACCACTTACTGTCAAGTTTGTGTTGCCATCTATTAAGCGTTTGTTTTTTAAATCTACTAAAAGATTGAATTTTGTTAAAAAATCGGCTCCTATTATTGGCCGGTTTACATCAGCGATAATAAATGGGAACGTGAAGTCCCTTCTTAAACCAAAATTGGTTTTGAATAATCTTGTGCCAAACGTGTGTATTGTAGAACCGTTCGCTGCGATAAGAGTAAGAGAATCGTCTCTCTTGTATCTGTTGCAAAAAGTGGGAGGAACGACTGAAAGGTCTGCTCCAGTGTCTATTAAGAATTTAAATTTGTTTTCTTTATCAAACATAAATAAACGTTTTGAATTAACATTAAAAGAATTGGTTGAACACGTCGAGGGGTTATTGAGTTTTTTGAATTTTGATTGTTCTTGAAAGAACATGGGGTTATACATTTTGTTGCCTTTTCCCCAAATTTCTTGTGGTACCAACAGATTGTCGAAAATCTAGTACCACTTGAAGAACGACTTCTGGAATGATATCTGAAGTCTGAAAAATTTCTTTTATTTTGCAAAGTTAAATTTTTAATTGATTGTTCAAGAGTGTTAATTTTATTTTCTAAATTACAAATTCTCTTTATTAAACCAAAATCGTTGTTAAAATTATTTGTGCTGAAGGCTGAGATATGTTGCGTTTTTGCTATCTCGTGGATTCTGTCTACTAACTGTAGAAGTTCGTTTATGTCTCTGTCTCCTGCTGTTGTTAATGCTATGTTTATGTTTGTTGGGAGTTTTCGCATCCAGAGTTTTCTTATAAAGTTGCCAGATAATTCTGAATCTGAACCTGCTAGAATTTTCATTGCTCTGAAAAACTCTGATGGTCTTCTGTCACCAATCTGAGTATCCGAAAGGACGAGTTCCAGTTTCTTCTCTTCAGTCTCGGCAAATCGTTGAATTAGTGCGTTCTTCAGCGTGTTGTAATTATCAACCTGTGGAGGTGTTTGTAGTATGTCTAGCACTTTCATGATCACATCCACTGGTAACGCTTGCACTATGTATTCATATTTTGTTAGGTCCTGGTTAATACCTTTTGCGGCAAATTGTGTTTCTGCCTGGATGAACCATGCTGCGGGCATGGTGTCCAAAACATTGGCAACTTGACTGCAATGGCATTTAGCACTGGACTATTTCCTGTAACCGGCATGTCTCCGATATTTTCATTCTGCATTTTTGAGAAATCACCGAAAAATCACACTTAACACACGGGTAAATTACTTTCGCGGTATTTTGACTTAAACTTTTCTTTATAATCCGTGAGATGACGCGTTATTGAGAAAAGAAACATACTTAAAGTAACTTATGATAATTGATAATTATGTGTATATATATATATTATTTGTAATTAGTAAATAATATATAATATTTGATAATATTTAAAGAAGAAAAAGAATATTTTGATTCGTGTTTTTTTTTAAAAAAAAAGTTTTGAATATAAAATTTTATTTAGAGCCTGTTTTTTTTCTTTTATTTTTGTTTTTCTCTCTTTGTTTTTCTTATCTTGAAAATTGTAGTCTACTTTTTTTTCTTTTTCTTTCTTCTTATTTCTTTCTTCTTTCTTAAGATCTTCTATTTTCAAGGATTGATCTGCTTGGTTCCTTACCGCTGGTGGGGGGAACCAAGGATCAATATTGAAAATGATGTATATGTAGTTTTATTCATCACGTTGGGGTCACCAATATCGATGTTGAGAGGTTTGCTGTTTTAAAATCTTTAGTTGAATTCTTGATTTTCCTTTTCTTTACATCGATTTATTTTTAATCTTTGATTTCTATTCTTTCTTGATTTTCTCTCGTATATATGGGAGAAAGAAAAGATTTGTTTTAATTATTTTGTTACGCTTTAAAAGATGATAGTAATTATACATATATATATATATATATGTATATAAGAGCGTAGAAAATAATAAGTCTTTTATTAATTTTTTATTTTAAATAATATTTTTATTTATTTTGGTACTATCTTTTTTAAAAACTTTTTAGTATGAAAGTACATCAAATTATTCAGAAGTGTATTTGTGATGAAGTTCTGAATACTACTAAATATTTCTATTGACATTTTTGTATTTATACACTTCTATGTATACTAAGTTTTTTTTTATTTTTTTGTGTTTTCTATACAAATTTATTTTTTACAAAGTATATGTACACTTGATTAATTTTTGTTTGTATTTGTCTACAGTTATTCTTTATGTCGTTTCTAAATTTTATATTCAAAGCTTTTCCAAAATTTTCTATTATTTTAACTTGATTTTTTTTATTGTTACTTTCACTTACACACATATGTATACACACATACATGTAAGTATGTAGTACGCCACAGCTCCACCTTATCATCCGTACATAAATCGTTGAATATAGCCTCCCGCGATATCATTGAACACTCATTAAAAAGTCTATCAAAGGGTATGTGGTTGAAATCGCTGTAGGTAAAAGTAGAGTTAAATGCATTCGAATCACAGGGATGTCATATGTCATGAACAAGATATCGTGGTCGAT
Organism: Dioctria linearis; assembly: GCA_963930735.1. Classification (NCBI taxonomy): domain Eukaryota; kingdom Metazoa; phylum Arthropoda; class Insecta; order Diptera; family Asilidae; genus Dioctria; species Dioctria linearis. The sequence goes on along the minus strand of OZ005740.1, from coordinate 91,781,337 downwards.
GTCGCTAGGTGGCGTTAATTGATTTGTGAGTAAGGAATAGTCAGAATTTGACACTAAGTACAGATCAAACTGTGGTGGGTGTTGGGTATTAAAGTACGTTGGAAGAATTAGTAACTTTTAAGTCTAACGTTTAATAGATATATTTCAGGTCACAAGTGGAACGATCATCACACAGCATGTTGACATTAAAATCACCTCCAACTACGACGTGGTTGCATCGCGATATAATTGCAGTTAGGGAGTTTTGTAAACGTGAAACCATTTCGAGGTTAAAAGTAGTGAGAGGGCAGTAAACTGCCACTAAGATGCGTTTGGAATAGTCCGCCGTGATTTCAACGCAAACGTACTCGAGTACATCCTCTGGGTCCGATACACAAATTAATTTCGTTTTCAGTGTCTCTTTCACATAGATGGCCACGCCACCTCCCCTGCGACCTAGCCGGTAGCAACGGAAAGTATTATATCCACTAATCGAGATATAGTTTGAACTGATATTTGGATTCAACTTAGTTTCTGAGACAAGCAATGCGTGCATTTTTGACCCCCCAATTAACTCTTCTAACATATCGATCTATATTTCGTCCAGAAATCAAGTCACGGCAATGAGAAAGATTATTCGTCGGCAATGTAATTCATTATTAGTTTTTTGTTTTATAGAGAGAAAAAAGATTGTGAGTTGAAAATCATCTGGAGGTGACACTTATTTATTTAAGAGAGAGTTATAATTACTGATGTTGTCCATTCATATTAGAAATTGAGGCTTTGATACAGGTTTTAGAGATATGGTTAACAAAAGAGAACTGACGGCTGATTGAACTTTGATAAACGAGTAAATAGTATTAACACTACATAGTCTGAAAGCATATTCACTGCATCTGTACCCAGCAACGGTAACAAGAAAATATCTTCATTCGACGCTCATCTGACTTAAATCTAAGTATTGAACAGTGATTATAGGAATGAAATACGAGTAATGAAAACAAATGCAATACCATATCACGAAAATCGTAGAATTTTCCACTTGAATTAATTCAACTGAATTTTCTGTGTACAATAGTCAACTCTGAAAACACCATCCGTCCAAAATAGATTAATCATGATTGAAGTGTCTTCTATAAATTAAGTATTAGTCAGCAATATTCTATATGAAGCTAAAGGTTTTAGAAGTCATTTCCCGCTGAGATTATGCAAATGATCCCTGTTATAAGGTTATTTACAAGAAGATGAATGTCATATACAATGTTTTCCACTAACAATAACATTTCAATTTCTTAACATAAGTGGGAAAAAATGAAGTTCAAGTTATTTCCATATAAACCATATTCAACCTACATTCGTTCTCAAAATGTTCACCCTTAAAATTTACTTTGAATTAAGAAAATCAATCTTACAAAAATATGAATGCATGCAGCCGTATTGTTCTCTTTCATCTCGTAAATTCTTCCAGACAAAACACCGAAAACAAATGACTAAAGGGCGCGATACAATAATATTCTGTTGGGTTGGCCATTAAAGTCTTCCGTAACGACTTTAATATTTGAGCAAAAACATGTCGCTGGCAAAGATTCAAATGACTTCACGTAATAAAATTTGGTCGTTTCAGTGATTTATGTTGCGTGCGCCGGTGGTTCTACAAAGAAAACTACGATCTCGATGCATTCAAAAGTAGGAGCTTGGCAATTGTACAAAAAAAAATAATATTAACTCAATGTCCGGAAGATTTCATTCAACAAGTATTGATTGACCCGCACGAATTTATTTGTGGGAAAGTTTCGTGGTTCATGGCATCTTAGAGAATATAATGACCTATACCACAATGGAATTACAAATTTTTTAGTCTAGTTAAATAAACTGAAGAAAGGCTAAAGATCTATTTAATTTCAGTCTGCAATTTTGAGGGTTTGTGCATGGTGGTCCTGGGAATATTGGAGCGTCCCAGGGCCAAAAGAAAAGGGTGAAAGACAATAAGAAAACACACCCGAACGTATGACAATCACTTTGCCATGCGTGCGCATCGGAAATGGTAAAATTTAAAAGAAATTTAAAAATGCTATTTATTCAAACGATGATTTTAAATAAAAAAAAAAGTTTATAGTGACCAACCTCTCTCATAAGGGCGCGACACTGGATAGGGAAAGCGAAAGAAGCTCAGGGTGGACACATCGCTATATTCATTAACATGTGTCAGATTATTTCTATTATGCAACATTTTGGTTCCAGACCTAGCAACAATGCACGCTGTGGTGACGGACCTTGAAACATTTTTGAAAGTAGGTCATTTTAAAGCCACACGTGTAGGCTTCTTAAATCCAATATGAAAAATTAGGGCTGATGACTTGTTTTTTGATAATAATAATAGTTAAATAAAAAAAAAAAGCCAACTAAAATTCAGAACTTTCAAATTTATTGAACCATAACTTCAGAACAGAAAGGAGAAAGGGAAAAATTTGTAGAGCATTGGAGAATTATAACGATTAACAAATTGTAAATAATTATCGATGGATGTAACGGTCAGAAGTTACAGGGTAATCTAAAAGAACATACCCAAATATTTTGAAATCCCATTATTTATGAATTCGCCAGGATTTCCCTCCCCCACCCATACAATTTTTTGTCATCAGGTGTAACATACACAGTTGGGATACCCCACTTGGAAGAAAATTGGAGGCACAAATAATTTTGTGAGAAATATTTTTACTCTATTTATTTGTTGAAGTATACATTTTGTTTATTTTTTGTACTGAAGCATGTAAATAAAAGCTTTACAAACAATTATCAGTTTTCCTCTATTTTTTGGGAAACATACATAATATCTCTGTTTAAAAATATATAAATCTGTACAGCAACAGTCTCGAAAGTTCTGTGCACACATAATTTTGCGAATGATGGTTCTGTTAAGCTCAGTGAAACTTGTTTTCTTTTAAATTATTTTCTAGCTGTCTAACGACGAATTACTTACTTCTCTATAGTGTTCAATATACAGGGTGTTTCGCACTAGGAGGTCAATAGGGTGATAGTACCTACTCACCTAAGCGAACCAAAATTGTATGGGGGGGGGGGGCATATCAAAAGTTTCGGAGTTATAGGGTGATTAAAAAAAAGCTAGTTTTTCACAAAATACTCTGTATCTTAAAAAATACAAGTCGTACGGTCACATTATATGTAGACCTTCATGGACTTTCCAACGACTGCTCAACCAGACCCATACCCCTCTCGTATCAAGAATTATGGTTGTCTAAAGTAAAAATGTTGGAATTTCCTACCTGTTTTTTTTTAATTTAATCTCTATTATTTTTGCAAAACGGTCATTAACACAAGTTTTTTTTTATAACAACTGTAAACTGTAGACTCTCTTCTTTAATTTGGCCTATTACATCCTATGTGTCAACTGAAACTGTTAAACAGTTATTAACTCATAACTATTCAGGTCGCACCGAAATTAGACGAGTTTTTAAAATGACGTGCTAAGGGAATAAATTATCGTTGAGAATAGGTTTGAAAATAGGTTTGAGAATAGGTTAAGAGCTGTGACCGTACGCCCTGTAGTTTTAAGATACAGGGTGTTTTGTGGAAAACTAGCTTTTTTTCTTAATCACCCTGTAACTCCTAAACGGTTGATATGCCCCCTCCCCTGCCATCAAATTTTTAGTTCGTCTAGGTGAGTACTTTCACCTTCCGCTCTGTTGACCTCCTAGTGGGAAACACCCTGTCTATATTAAATAATATGTATAATTTAAACGGTATTGAACGGGTTTGCTTCTTGCATTATTGCTATTGAATTTCCGGCTCATCTTTCATCAATTGCCAGTTGTGCTTTGAACTTAAGCCATACAGCGCTGTATATTTGTATATGAGACCTGTAAAAAGTGCTCTACATATAAATCTGTATTACTGTATGTATTTAGGTTCCTTCTTTAATTCTAGCATAGCGTGTCACTCATCTTTCGTTTACATCTTTATTGTTAGCATGCGGGCTCATCATATTTTGCCACTGTTCCCTGGAAGAAACAAAGTTAAAGGTAGGGCATCAGAGATTTGAAGTAGGGCGCATTTTTTTGGTGCATTTGGAATACATCGGTTCAGGTCAAGGGACATCTTTTTGAAAAAATAAGTTTCTGGAACCCTCATTTTATGGTAGATGAACTAAAACAGGCACCTACAATAAAGAGAAATAAATTAACCTATCAAGAAACACAACATGGTAAAAATATTCAATATAATTGCAGTCTTTGATTTACCATATTGAGGAATTTTCGTAGCACTTCGTCAATATCTATTTTGTCTGTTCTTTGCCGTTCAAAAGCAAGAATCACCAAGCCTGCCATCATCTCGTAAGCCGTTGACATTCCTGCAGGCTTATTGATAGGAATAAGCGTCGAAAAGCTAGACTCGCACGAAGTAGTACTACATCCGGCTGTTGCGACTGACGCATACGTATCTCTGCAGGACTACCTTTGATGGTATAGAACTTCTAATAATTTTTCGCTCTGATCTCCTCGACCATTCAAGTCATTTAAGTACCTTTTCACAACAGTAGCATCTTCTTTGGAAGGAATTTTAATACCTGAACAATAATTGCAATTACAAATTTGTTTTTTGTTAATTTCCTCACAAAAATTATATATTTAAATGTTTAACACACTTAAACTTTGTCCAACTCTTCAAGACACAAAATTGAGTCTGGTAGATCCTCATTGTATGCTAATCTTCTTTTTATCTCAGCTGTCTAAAGTTTCAAAGTTTTACAATATTCCGTTTTAAATAGCGGTGTTTGCGGCACCAATCCTACTACGAATAAGCTCGTGCTCATGTCATCAAATGAATGAAAGAGAGAAGACATTTTCGCAGGCATGAATTTTCAAATGCGTGAGTGCGATGCAAACACAAAAATCCATGTCGTTCTGACGACGTGGTTTTACCATGCATTGTAGATTAGGCATAAGACATCAAGCGAACTGCCTTCTGCTGTCAAGTTTAAAATCGCGATCGAAGGGAGGCTTGCATGCAAGCTGCACTATCTCGTGTAACGACCCGGGTAACAGCCAAATGTCCTGACCAAAGCTGTTCAAGTAGTCGAGAACAATCGTCTTACCATCATTCGAGGCAGTACGAGTTGGGAGGTAAGCAGCGCAAACATGGCCGAGTAGTTCCTAACTGTTCAGTGTTGCTGATCACACAGACTCGCCGCGACGACTTTTATGACGTGACGTCGCTGCAGAATACGAAATAAGTTGGCAAATTTCGAGGCAGGGCACTGTCGTTATATTTTCACACACAAACACACACAATATATACATATATATATATCACAGGCACTTGATGTAACTCAGCAATTAATGAAATATCTAGGCACTTCATGAAATGTAGGCAAATGGTGTAAGAGTTTAGCCAGGCTACTAAATAATAGTTCTGTCTTATTATTTCATACATTTCCAAATGTTGTTTTTACTAGAAAACGAGTATTCATTAGCACTGACACTAGTGTTATTTACAGGAATAAAAGCGTAGTACTTTTGAGTACCTGCTTTTGCCTTGAGACGATTATATCTATTTTTAATTTTTCTTTCAATATCGGTGTAATCTTTTGTTGAAACATGAACAAATTTCAATCTGATTTCAATCTGTTTGTGAAATAGCCCTATCGAACAGATGCTTCGCTGTTTGAATTTCAATATTTTGCAAACAAATTTTCCCGCATTTTTTTAGAACTTCTCCTAAGGCATCGCAGAGTTCTTTCCCATGGCATATTGCAAAAAAACTCCCATTGTGCCTCAAGATTAAACTCTGTGTTCATATGACATATATTGTAACAGGTCATCCTATTTTTGTATTTACTTGAGAGCCATCAGAAAAATGAATAATTTTCTGACAAAAGATAGCTTGTTACGTAACGAAACGGTAACATTTCGATAATTTATACAATTTTTATTCACTTTACACAAACAACATTCGCAAAATATTTTTCTATCTATTCACTTTAGTTTCAGAACAAGAAATGAAACTTTATTTCATGATATTGCCCTTATATAGGGCATTTTCTACGTTTTTAATGACAAGAACATTAGTTCAATTAACAATTAAAAGTCTGCATATTTAATAGATAACAGATAAGAAGACACATTGTGTTCAAACTACTTTAATCTTGCTCACTAGAATTATCATATTTACCTACCATTATTTACATATATTGTTCGCAAGTTGTATTTAAAACTGGAAGAAATGGGGATTGTAATATGTCCTTATTTGAGTAAAGATGAGAAGGAAATATTTTGTGAAAAACTGAGAATGTCTTATGGCTGAGTCTTAAAACAAATAATAATAGATTTATTTTTAAGTTGGCCTGCTAGACATCAAAAATTTTAATCTCTCGGAAAATAATATTTTCGGATAGGTCAATACAAAAAATGGATGACTTGGTACGATATATAAATTTCATATGCAGAAGTTGAATTGAACTCCTCTGACTAATTTCAGCTCTAAGAAATAAATCTTGGTGGATGATTTGATTACTGTATTGGATAGGTTCTGCTGGATTCTTACTAAATCAAGATCGATGGTTTTTTCTGTACAATATTTCCAAAAAATGCAATCTATACGTTTACCAATGTATCAGGGATGAAAGAAGTCCATTTCTAGCAAAAGAAACAATTATATTAGAGTTATTTTATGAAAGTGGAATAAAAAATTAGGTTGAATGATCTTCGTAAGCATTTTTAAATTTATAGAGAATAACAAATGTAATGTATATTTTCTGGATTACAATGTTATGCAATCATTATTATGATATCATTTCAATAAATACTCAGTATTTCGCCTCGTATCTACTTCACACTTAAAAAATTATTTAAAGTACATATTATGAGGTCAGCCTAGCTGCGGGAGACAGGAACCGAGCAGTAGGTACTGATGGGTAATACGGTTTCTGCTATTATAAAACACCTACTTTTGAACAGAACTTTCTTTTTTTAAAAAGATTTTTCGATTGTAAACGAGTTATTTCGAAAAACATGTTTGCCATTGTGGGCATATCAACCGTTTTGGAATTACAGAGTGATTAAAAGAAACTACTTTTTCACAAAACAAGCCTATAGCTTACAAAGTACAGGTGACTGATAAGAGCTCATTGTATGCAGAACTTCATGGCATTGACTGTTCAAACATCTACGCACCCCTCTCTTCTCAAGAGTTATGGTTATCTAAACTAAAAATTTCGGATTTTTTTTACCTTTTTTTTAATTTGCCCTGTACTTTTTTTGCAAAAGGTTTGTTAACATAACCTTTTTTTTTGTAAAAACTGTTAACTTTAGACTCTCCTCTTTAATTTGACCTATTACATCCTGTGTAGTATCTGTACGCGTTAAAGAGTTATTAGCACTTTACCTTTCTCAACGCTATTTTCAAACCTGTATATTCTCAAAGATAATTTGCTCCCGTAGTGACTGAAACACGTCATTTTAAATAGGTTGAATACTGTTTAACGGCTACAGTTAACACATATGGTGAACAAGGTCAAATTAAAGACCAGAGTTCCCAGTTTACAGGTGTTGTTAAAAAAAAGTCTTGTTAACTACCTATTTATAAAAAAAAGGTACGAAAATCCGAAATTTTTAGTTAAGACAACCATAACTCTTGAGAGGTACGGGATTGGTAGAGCAGTCGCCGCAAAGGTCATGATGTTCTGGATTTAATCAGCTCTTAACTGTGACCGTACACTCTGTACTTTTTAAGATACAGGGTGCTTTGGGTAAAACTACCATTTTTTCGTTATGATCCTGAAACTCCTCAACGGGTGATATGCCCTCTCCTCCAGCCCTACAATTTTTTTTTTTGTATAGGAGAGTACTATCACCTCCTGGGCGGAAACACCCTGCAGAAAAGAAAGCATTAAAAGACACAAAAGGCGGTAAAAAATTTTCAGCGTAGGTTCGGATAATATCCAAATCCGTCTCTGGCTGCAACAGATCTGTTACATTGTATCCGTAACAAAATGATGATCATCCCTCATTGAAAAATTCTAAATAGTATCACATTTGGACAAGCGTTTGGTTTCCAATCTTATTAGTCGCATTATCAAAATCATCTATCGGAATGACTTTCATGTTAATCCTGTGGAGAATATTCGGGAGTAGCAAGGTTTTCCAGATAGTTAAAACAAAAAATTACATTCACACAGAAACTTTAGATTAATAAAATAATTATGCGTGAGGCAGTTCGCACTGAAGCGGTATGCGTTCCTCATGCATATATAGTCTATTTTTACTTACCTTGTATGCTACCAGAGTTAAACACTTTGTCCGAACTTCAGTTGGTTGTGTGCGTTATATTAGTAATAAGTATAGGAACTTTGTTTAGTAGGCTGAATAATAGGTCACATAAAGTACGTTTTTCTTCACTTCGTCCGAAAATTCGTTTTGAAGTTAATTATTGTAATAAGTAAAGTACAATATTCACTATTCGACAAATGATGACTTGCTAATGAACAGAGGATACAAGTCCTATTCCAGTACAGAACTGAACTTGTTTTGAAAAAAAAAAAACTGTTATATGTACAACTTAAACGTCAATTGAACTGGACGAACGATATTTTACTTAATTTCAGCACTCTTTTAGTACATTTCTTTTCATGACAATTAAAACTAGGTTCTCATCATGCCTTTCAAAAATACAGAAATTCGTTCAAAAAATTCTCTTGTTCGGAGTATGAACAGCTAACCATTCCGTTTTAATTTATTTTATGTTTAATTTCTAATGTTTACGTTTTTGAGAATTGTAACAACTGTCATTATCTGACAGTTTAATACAGAACTCTCACTACTACTAGCCGTTTCCTATCCCTTCTTCATTTTTTAATACAAGGTTTTGTATTTCCACTTTCTAAAATCAAAGCCTTGCCTTGTGATACTATATTCTGCCTTCTATTTGCCATCATCAAAGCACTCGACCCTCAAAGTTCAACGAGAAATCACACATCAGATTTTCGTAATTCAACTTCATATTCCTGTTTTTTCTTAACATTCATGTTTGCACTACCTTTATATGGCTAAATAATAAATTTTATCTCTTGAGGGCATTTCAAATTCAAATATTTGCGAGGAAAATTGTACGTTGAAAGCCAACCAACAGAATTAAATCCTAGAAAAATATATCAAACGTTCGTTATTGAAATTGAGGGCATTTGCTTATATACACTGAGAGAAAATATTACTGCTTTGAATGTAGGCATTTTTTTTTTACTACATTCAAAATAGTAAAGAAAGTTGCTGTATGTAATATTCCCAAATGATCTGTAATCGGAATTACCAAAAAATTATGTAAATTTGCTATATTAAATAGTCTAAGGAAAAAGACGTAATTATCTTTAATGCGCAAATCATTAATAAACAAGTAAAATCGCACTTGGAATAGTGCAAGGAAATAAGTTTTAAACGTGTGATTTTCCATCTTTCATGCGCAAATTGACGAATTTATAACGAAAATTATAGTCTCTTAACGGCCTTCCGCAGATCCTTGTCTGCTAATTTCCCCAATTCGCAGAAAAGCAGCTACCGAGCGTATTGGTCCTACACTTGGCAGCGTTGGAGTATTTACACAGTAGGCTTTGAACACTCTCAACTAGGGCTTCCAATTATCCGAAATCAATGATTATCCGGATGTCGAATACTGAAAATTCAAAATATCCGGAAATCCGGATATCCGGATAACAAAGAACAAAATAAATAAATAGATTGAATCCAATATTTCATGTACATTAATAATTAATTAACAGGGAAAGAAAATTATATGATTTAAATTTATTTCATTTTTAAAAATGAATATTTTAAAAAGATTATTGTATTAAAAATTACAAAATTCAGACGAGCTCTAATTTTTGTCTTAGTACAATTGAAAATTGGATTGAATAATATATTAAATCATCTATCCTTGTTTGATGTGTTCTGCTCTTCAACATAGGTAATTGAAGAAATTCCCATTTCCAGTTATCGCTACAGAGAATTTTTAAATAAAGATGTAGTGTTTCTTTGACTTTTAAACTCACTTTCATTGGCGCTTTCTTCAGCTACTTCCTCAATGTCGTAATATTAGGTCCTGTCATAATAATTATTCTTCGAAAAATTTCTACTGCCAATGTAATGGGAGCGCCTTTTGAATTATAATCAAAATATTTACGGAATGTGGTATATTTTCTGATTCTAAGAAGATCATTAATTTGATAAGCATTTTATCTCGACATTCATCCATTCGCTTTTTATTCTATTTCGATAAACTTTTACTTAAGTTCGTTCTAAACTCGTCTAGTCTTTCACATGGAAATTTATTTACACATTCAGAGGTCAAAAAGGTCGCTGAATTTTTATTTAATTCCTTTGCTGCAGTCTCCAGTGGTTATAGGACATCAGGATATACATACCATATAATGCTCTTAAGCACCTAGTTACAAATTATATGTCGCATCGTTGACTGCTGGTTTACCCGTTGGTTACGTCTACAAGTCGATCCATTGTCGATTTTATATATATATATATACATATATAATCACGCCATATGGATAACAGAAAACTCGTATACTGGAATCTGGCGATATCTATTTACTCCATAATCAAGGTATATAATATCTTTTTGGGCAATTAGTCCAAAATTTTATTTATAAATATATTTAATTTTTAATCACACTGTTATCATTTAATTAACAAAATAAAAATTCAAAAGATTTCAGTGCTTAGTTAGTTTTGTTATAACCTAGGCACTATATGTAAAATGAACTGCCTGATTATCTATTTCATATGGGTCAACTTTTGTTGGCAGGGCGTGAAACTTTCTTAATTTCAAGTTTTACTTTCGCTTTGCTATTCAAATTTTAAAGTTCAACAAATTACAGATGCATTCCAAATTATTTCTATTTTTCAATCTTATCCCCTACAACGTCAAATATTTCATAAACTTGATTTTTAAAGAAATAAAATTAAGCAATTTTTATCTGTCTGTCCCTAAAACTAGGTATGGGGTACAAAGAAAGGATTACAAATATTGTATTGCCATATATTTCTATTCTATATATTCATTTGGAAACCCACTGAACTGAAACTGGAATATGGTGGATTTTGTATAGAATTTATTATTTGAAGTTCAGTGGAATGAAGTAGTTAAACCAAAAGGAGACAACTATAGAAAAATGATCCCATAATAATGTCAAATAATGTAAGCAATTTCAGAATAGTATCAGCATAATATGTCATCATATGTCCCCATCATAGTGACCCTAGAAAATCTATAGGGTATACTGATTTTGTCATTATTCCGTTTGTAACCCATAGAAATAATTATGGTAGTGCAAAATGGATTGGACTCCCACGCAAAATATTAAAAGTTATTTTGCTTTTTGCATGTCTGTTTGTCTGTCTGTCGCAAGATAACTTGAGAATGCGTATACTTAGAGAACTGAAATGTTCAAATCGGGTAACTGCTTCAAGGAGATGCAATACAAAAATTTCGTTTTTTACTATATATTTGGTCATTGCCTTGGAAGGCATCAGGATAGAGAGCTGAAATTTTGTACACGACGTTTTCATAAAAATCGTAGAAATAATTTCATAAATGAGCTATATTGGGCAGCCCTTTCTTTTTGTTGCCATATAAAACTCTCGTTTTTTACGTATTCAGTTCTAGATGTTTTTTATGTACTCAAAAGTTCTTCAGAATATGAAATGCTTCAAAATAAGTTATAAGAATTTTTACTGTGAGACGAATCGTTCTAGATATATGCGAAAAGCAATTTGAGAATCAAACTTGTACAGACGGGTGACTATACAAAATTACATAGAACCAATTTAGGCAGGTCATTTTCAATATGCTGCCTCTTCCGCATGAAATCTGTAGGTAGAGTGATGTTTCATTTTAGCCGCCAACCATCATCTTACTGACAAGTTTTCGTGAGGTAGAAACAGCATTATTATTATTATTATTATTCCGGGGGATGAAGACAGGACTCCCGTCTCTCATCCTGCCACCGCGACCTAGGAGATCTTTTGTGACATTACCCTTAAACGCCCTAGGGCGCCCATTCGAACTTAAGGTCATTAATGAAACCTATAATGTCCTTGGGGCCCATTTTAACAACATCCTCAGGCAGTGGAAATGCCTTTCCTAGATGTCTTAGCCTTATGCGGCATAGAGCTTCACAATCACACAGGATATGCTCAGCAGTTTCATCGTCTTCCATACAGAATCGACAGGTCTCATCATCGACCTTACCCATCTTCTTGAGATGGTATCTAAGTGGGCAATGCCCAGTAAGTAGGCCCGTTATGAGCCTTAGTTCCTTTCTGCTGAGTGTGAGGAGTTCTTTTTTCTTTTTTTCGCTTGTCTCAGCCCCGGGGTGTTTTCCCAGTATTCCTTTTTAGTTCTGTCCTCCCAAAGCCTGATCTGAGCCAAGAGGTGACTCTTTGGGTGTCCAAAGTCAGGCTCCAGGCCAATAAACGGAGATTTGGCTCCTTCCTTTGCAAGGCGGTCCGCAATCTCGTTCCCCTTAATGCCTTCATGTCCTGGTACCCATATTAGTGTCACCCTATTTGTCTCAGCCAGTTGCTTCAAGACAGTAAGACAGTCCCAAACCAGCTTAGACTCAAACGTAAACGAGCTTAACGCTTTGAGTGCTGCTTGGCTATCTGATATTATGTATATTTTTGCTCCACGCATATCCTTATGCGTTATCTCGCGAGCGCAGAGCTCTATTGCGTGTATTTCTGCCTGAAAATGGTAGGTGAGGCCCCCAGTGCCTTTGCGAGATGGCACCTTGGCCCATATATGCCCACGCCTGCTTTACCTTCCATTTTGGACCCATCCGTGTACCATTTAAGAGATCCTTTTTCAAAGGGTAGGTCCCCAGTGTGCCACTGTTGACGGTCCCCAAGATCACCTTAAATGGCGTTTCAAAGTTATGGCGTTTTTGCATAACATCTGAAATTCGGTTAGTCATCGGGTCCTCTACGAATTCCTGGAGGACTCTCAGGTGGCCAGCCGAATTGTTTGTGATTTGGAGATTTGCCCTTTGCAGTCTTATTGCACTATGTTTGGCCTGCCCTCTCACATGCAAATGTAAGGGTAGCAGGTCCAACATAGCCTCTAAGGCTGTGGTTGGGCAGGTACGCATGGCACCTGTAACCCCTAGACATGCAAGCCGTTGTAGTTTTTTCAAACTAGCTTGAGCCGTCTTTTGTTCTGTTTTTGGCCACCAAACGAGTGAAGCGTATGTGATCATGGGTCTTATAATAGATGTATATGACCACAGAGTCATTTTTGGTTTTAGACCCCAAGTTTTGCCAAAAAGCCTGCGGCATGTTCATGTTGCCACTGTAGCTTTATCTAGTATTCTTTTTAAGTGAGAGTTCCAGGTTAGTCTATTATCTAAGGTAATACCCAAATATTTGACCTCCTTTGAAAATTCCACTGTTGTTCCCTCAAGAGATGGTGCTTTCAAACAAAGCTTCCTTTTTCTTGTGAATGGAACAACTATTGTCGTTGGCTCGAAGTCCCATTGTTTGGCACCAGTTGCAGACTATGTTTAGGGCATTCTGCAATAGTTCAGAGATTATCTGGTCATATTTGCCCCTAATTATAATAACCAGGTCATCTGCATATCCCTGATTTTCAAAGCCGGAGTTGGTTAGCTTCTGTAGAAGATCATCCATAACCAGTGACCATAGTAGAGGGGACAGAACCCCACCTTGGGCACATCCCTTAGCAGCCACTACTGTTATAGAGTCCTCCCCCAGGTTAGCTGTGATTCTCCGGCTTTCAAGCATAGCTTTTATCCATTTTATCAAGGAAGGTTCGATTCCTTTATTGGTAGCTGCGTTCTCAATGGCTTCAAAGGAGGTAATATCAAATGCTCCTTCGATGTCTAGGAATGCACATAGGGCTGTCTCTTTATCCTCTACCGCCTGTTCTAGTCTTAGAACAAGACTATGTAGGGCAGTTGTAGTAGACTTCCCTGCTTGGTAAGCATGTTGGGTTGGGTGCAGCGGTGATCGCTTAAGTGCACCGCTCCTAATATAATTGTCTAGCACTTTCTCCATTGTTTTGAGGAGAAATGACGTTAGACTGATCGGACGGTAGGATTTGGGTAGTGCAGGTGAACGCCCTCCCCCTTTAGGTATAAATGATACCTTAACTTCCCTCCACGTCCTGGGTATATACCCTAGAGCATAGCTTGCTCTAAAGGTCTTAATGAGATTTGGCAGTATCTCCTCTAGCCCTCGTTGAATTAGGGCCGGAAAGATGCCATCAGCTCCAGGCGATTTGAATGGCTTAAAGGAGTTGACGGCCCATTTAACTTTCTTTTGAGTGAAAATTCTGCCTCAAGTCTTAGCTCTTCAGGGGCTCTGTCGTCATCTTGCATAACTCTTGAATCAGGAAAGTGAGTTTGTAATAACAAACTTACTGTTTCTTCCAGGCTACTCGTGTAGCTACCATCGACTTTCCGTAGAAGGCCCATACTATTGGAGTGATCCTTAGAGAGAACCTTTTGAAGTCTTGCACTTGTGGGTAGATCATCTATACCCTCGCACAGATATCTCGAAGTTCTTCTCTTGGATTTCCTAAGCTCTTTATTATACTCAGTCAAGGCGCGGATGTATTCATCCCAAGCACCAGTTGTTTTTGCCTTGTTGAAGAGCCTTCTGGACTTGGCTCTTAATCTATCTAGTTCCCTGTTCCACCAGGGTAGAGCTCGCGTTGTTTCCCTTTGTTCAGCAGGACAACTTTGTTCATAGCAACAGATTATCAGTCTGTGCAACTGGGAGGAGATACGGTCTAGATCCGTACGGGTCTCTATTTGGCCGTTATCGAGTTCCTCCAGACCCATTCTGATGTATTCCCTGTAGGAATTCCAATCAGTGAGTCGTGGAACTCTTGTTTCCTCCCTTTGCATAGGGGAAGCCTTAATATCGAACCTGATATGGTTATGGTCCGACATCGAGGCTTCGCTTGAGACATGCCAATTCACAAGGCCATCCGCCATATTTGGGCTGATAAGTGTTAAGTCCAGCACCTCTTGGCGAATAGCATTGCAGAATGTTGGTTCATTCCCTATATTGGCTATGTCTACATTATTTTTAACTAAGTAGTCAAAAAAGTACTCACCTCGTCTGTTGGTGTCACTGCTTCCCCATACGATGTGGTGGGCATTCGCATCACACCCAATGATGAAGGATTTATTCCTTTTCTGCAGAACTCCAGCAGTTTTGTAATTTCCTCTAGAGGAGGTGGATCCATCTCACCCGGGAAGTAGGCTGAGGCCATTACCACCTCATGTTTGCCTTTATCTGTTGGCACCTCCACTAGAGCAGCCACTAGGTCCCGAGAGATTAATTCTGTAATAGGAAGGAAGTTGATATTAGGTTTAAAAAGCATTGCACCCTTGGGGTGGCATGGTTCCTATCATAAATCAACTTACCTTGTTTAGTTGGAAGCCCTTTTACTTGACTTCCAAGAACCCAAGGTTCTTGCAGGAGTGCTATGTCTATACTTCCCCTAATGAATCTTCTGCTAAGCACATCTGATGCAGCTTTTGCATGATGAAGATTCACTTGGAGTAGCCTAATATCAGTCCTGCTTCTGGTCATTAAGGATGACCTTCTTTTCTGGGACTCTTTTTAGTTCCCTTTTTCAGGCTTTTATGGGCTTTCGCCCCCTGGTTTTCATTTAAGGGTTTTGGCCCTTTTAAATAAAAACTTGGGGGTACTGTGGTTTTGCAGGGCGGTTTTAATTTAACTACTGCCTGCTCCCCAGCAGTACTGGACAGCCTGTTGCTCTTTTTAGAGGTTGAGGGTGTCGCAATTACCGGCCTGTTAGGCCCACTGGTAGTTGTGGCTACCTTCTCAACCTGTCTTGGGGTTCCCGTTTGTGTTATCTCCCTTGGTGGCTCCGGTTCAGCCACTTCCCTTTTCTCAGGAGCATCAGCATTACTATCGAGGTTTATGCTCGAGGTTGAGGTGACCGCAGCTGCTGGGCCTAATGGCCGATGTGCAGTCTTGGACGCCCCAGCCTTTGAGTTGGCCTCTGTTGTGTTGCTTTGCTCCTTTTGCAGCCTTAGATCACCTTTCGGTCTAAGCTGCACCTGTCCAAAAAGGAAGTTAATCTTGAAGTTTAACTTCTTGAGCTTTTCCGCCGAGCAGTGGTCCACTGAGAGAGTGACCTGTGAGACAACCCCTTCAGTCACTTTCCTTAGGACCTTCCACTCAGCTACTTTAAGCTCATGGTTTTGAGCACTTACGAACTGTAACAATTCGTCAGCAGGCATCTCTGTACTTTCAGGGAAGTAGCCAACCAGGATCTTTGCTCGAGGAATTTCACTTTCCTCTACAGCCCTTAGATTGGCATTTTCCCATGGTTTTATCTCACCCGTTATCTGCTTTAGCCACTCCGAGGTAGCCTTGTCAGAGCAGGTGAGAACTAGCCATCCTGGTCTAGCACTGTATCCGAGGAATGCCGGCTTGAGCTGGTCATTCTTCATCTCCAGAATCTATCCCAGGATCGCCTTACGTACAGATATAATTTGCTCTGCCGTCAGCATTTCTTCGGGGAAGTTCGCTGAAGGGATTCCCATTTTTACGCCTACAACCACTTGTTTGTAGGAGAGGGACCTGGGAGCTATTTCCTTTTTGGATTGCTCCTGCTTCCTTTCTGCTTCTTCACCCTGTTGAGTTCTCAACCTCTTGACCTGTGTGGATCCTTTTGAGTCCTTAGCGGAGCTCTGGATTCCTGTCGGATCATCTATTTTTACCTCACCAGATGTAGAGGGTTGAGTTACGATCGACTCAGCAGGATTCTTCTCACTCTCACGGTCCGGCTGTGAGATTAGCTCGACGTCCTCATCAGAGAGAGTACAGTCTTTTCGCATAATCTCCGCTAGACTTTCGAGACCTTCGAAGTCCTGTTCCATTAGCAGGTCGTATTCTCCGTCTACTGTTTGGGGCATAGTAGCTGCCTTTGTTTTTGGTACATTGGGAGGGGCACCACCCTCTTTAGTAACTTGGTTTTCCATATGATTCCCACGAGTTACGAAGAAAGTAGAGTCACCCACGGCAGAGATTCGTATACCGGGGGAAGGCTAAATTGAAACTGGAGGTCGCCTGGTATCCAGAGTTCATCGTTAGAAGACACACTCACGCAGTGCCATTCCTCCCATGGGCACGATTGTTTACACCCGGGATTGCGGGTTTTATCGAGTTTTCCTCTCTAGATCCGCCGTATTCAGTCAGGCATCTGGCTCACTCCAAGGAGTGTCACCGTCTGCCTGTGCAGGAACACCTCGGGCAGGATGTGACTGTTACGTCACGTACGGACGGTCTTGAGAGAGGGACTTGCTTAGCAAAGTTCTCCCCTGATGCGGCGTTCACCCCATCTTGTCCCCTAGAAACAGCATACTGATCCGTCTAAACAGGGTCATACGGGCATTCATATAGGGTATCACAAGAATTGGTGTTAGACCAATTCTAGCTTTCTTACTTATTTTATTTAAAATTTGGTTAAAAAAATATCCACAAAACAACTTGTTTGTTTATTCAAAAAAACCTTAATAAGTACCTAAAAAATAATAATAAATAAAACTGCCACTTGAGAATGTAATTGTTCATTATATGTATTATTTTGAAAATAGTTGAACAACTAGAAAGAAAACAGTATTTTCCTGAAAAAAAGCCAAAAAATATACGGATTATCGGATAATTGAGGAAAAATATCCGGATTACCGAATAGACAAAATTGGTCTGATAATCCGGATAATTTTATATCCGGATTGGAAACCCTACTCTCAACCTCTTCCTCGTCCATACAGCTTCTTCAGAAGTCTTTTTGTGGAGGTCGTAAGAGCTCTGCACGTTGCGATTCTTACCACAATTTAGGAAATATCTGGGCTATAGTTGTCTTGAAATCGGACAAGTGGTTACTTCTCTTAATATGCGATTAGCCAACTTACAGGCCAATAAAAACGTTGCCGCTCGACACGAAAGTCACTGCATGAATGAACCTTTCTCTCTCACTTCACGTTTATATTGAATGTCGTCGCTTCTTAAACTTGTAATATGCATGAAATTTACTGAATTTACGTCATAAATGTGCACAACATCTCAAAGTGTTGACAAAATTAAGTGAATTATATTTAATGTTAACGTAATTATATTACTTTAAATTATTTCGGCTGAAGATTTCTGGATCTCCTTAATATTACATGAATTTTATTAGTAATTTACTCCAGGGTTATGTAAAATTAAGGAAAAAAGTGTAACTTTTTTACTATTTAAAAAGTAGTAAATTTCAATTTATCTTTCTCAGTATTATGTTGTATATAAATTCAATATAATAATGCTTACTTCCGCGAATGGGCTTGGGCCTTATGTAAAGCCTTAGGTAGCTGGTTAATAGTTCTACTCCGTTGTATTTTTACTCAATGTAATCTGAAACACTTGGCGCAACAATTGAGTTTTTCAGTGAAAAGTAGCCATTTTTTGAGTTCCTGCACTTATTATTATAGTTGGGCTAGTGGTTTAATCTGCACAATAGGGGAGTCTCCCATTTTTCCTAAATCTATTTCTCAAAGAGAAATTTGACCTAGAGACGATTGTTCAAAAGTATCCTGGACGAATGCTATCAAAAGAGAGGGGTTTTTTTCAATAGGATGTTATGAAGCGCTCGTATCAAAACAGAAAATATCTATGACGACAAGATGGCGAGTTCTCTTAAGCTCTATAAATTGTTTCCCCCAAAATGCCGAAGCAACAGCAAAAGCTGTGTAGGGATGTTTTGAGGGATTATCTTGCAACTAAGAACACAAAAATGTTCAAACAGTTTCTTTTTGTTTTTGTAATAAATTCATACATTTCCTAAATAATTATTGTTTATATTTTATTTTTATATTCCTCGTTTTGATTTTTGCTTTCTTCGTGAGCACTCTTCATCACTGTAACTTGCAAAGCCTTGAAGCATTCACAACTTTTATTATTGCTTACAAGGACGGCCATGCCACTGCAAAAACACAAGATAGGTTTGGTGGTTTCAAATGACTGTTTTAAATTCTTTATTTAGCTGGGCATCTCCTGATGAGTGCTTTAGAAATTGAAAACTGACCGAAATTGCTGCCAAACCCGCAACTCGAGAATTGAGTGGAAGGAACTTTTACAATCGAAAAATCTTTAAAAAAAAACACAAAAATCTGTGCAAAAGGAGATTTTTCGATTGTAAAAGTTTTTTTTGTACTCAAGCAAGCTCTGTCAATTTCATATTGACTAAATTCGCTATGAATTTATTTCATAGCAAAACTCTCTACTTTGTGCATAGCCAGAAGCCGGATTGAAACAGTACTCTTATATCGTACTATAAATTTTGATGTGAAGTTTCCTACGCTACACCAAATATAAATTTTTTGTTGGCACCACTGAAAGTGAGCAGCAAATTAAGGATTATTATCGCGCCGCTGTAAATTCGTGTTGCACAGTAAGGAACACATGTTTTGTAATATTTTGTCGCATTGTTGGGCCGTTCATAAAAGTGTTATCTATTTCAGCCTTTATAAAAAACTAACAAATATTTGGAACATAAGTAACATAAGTAGTGCAAATATTATAGGAGAAGAAAAACGTCCTATTGCTGTTTCATACCTAGCCGCCGGAATTTTAACGAGTTAGGAGAAGGCATTTTTGTTCATAGGCTTTTCTTGAAGGGATGGGTTCATAGGCTTTTCTTAAAGGGAAGGTGGTATAAGTGATTGCAAGGGATTAAGTTATTACCTTCTTGTTAAACCAAAAACTACCGAACATTATTACAACCACATCAAAAAATTAAGATATGCGTGTTATTTCTATTATAATTATAAAAAATTAAACTTTAAACAGAGTTTAGCATATCCAAAACTTTCAAGTGTTATATCTCAAAAGCATGGATAGTGTACTTGTACCCCTTTGCTTTTGACCCCCTCGAATAAGTAATCCACGGGAAAGAGAGAATAATTTCCGTATGACTTATTTATCCGAAAAATCAGAGCTTCTGCTATACAACCCCTACGCAAACAACTTCGTGTGCTGGTAACAATAAAACAGAATTGAAAATTAAGTTTATTTGCATATGAACAGACTCTGATCACAACAAAGTTCCTCTGGGACCTGTTTATACCGAAAATCTAGCGAGATATTTAGCATTTTCGGCTGTTTTGCTTTGAATGCTATTGCAAAGACTTGGTGTTCCCAAAATCGAGAGACACACAATGGAATTAATAGGACTTCAAGCACATATTAATAATTGGGAACATAACTAAGGAATATAGGGCTACTTGCAGAATTTCAAGGATTTTGCAGGAATTGAAAAGAATTTGTGTGTAGTTGAGCTTTGAAAAGTTATCTGATTAAATAGAAAATTGGAATTTATGTTTTTTTGTTCTTTTCGACCTTATCTTGTACAAATTCCACTGCTGATTAGGTGTATTTTATATTTAAACAAAAAGCTTTAAATCAGCTATCTGGCATTCTTGCATGACTTCAATTTCATTCCAGGTATACTATGCATAAGAAAAGTGAATAAAGTTTAAATACGCTGGCGCTAATTCTTAAACAGCCGTTTGTGTGGAAATTTAGTCTCATAATAATTAATTTTGACATTGAAGAGAATTGTTACAAAACTTTATTTAAATCAAATCTCTACTGTTATCCAAGCAAATCTTTCAACTGATGGATAGCAGAGGTATATGCAATATCTACTATCTCTCAATGCTGCTAGAGGCATTTGTGTGGAAATAGTAGTTTTCATGGCTTAAACTGAAATTTTACAAGGTCTAATTTTACAGGCGTGCGACCAATTCTTACGATACCTTAGATGAATGCCCCCTTCTGTGTTGCCATATAAAAATTTAATAATTTTAAGTATACTGTGAAGACGATCCTATCCGTTTTTATTGTACAGAAAAGTTCATCAGAATATAAAATCCAATTAAATTGATTATAATCATTAACCATTCTAGAAATATATATGTATGCAAAAAACCACTTCAACAATCGACGTGCACTAGCTAGGTGACCATGACCATATGAAATTACATTTGGGTATCATCTAGGGTATCTTAGGAATTAGACTTAAATCAATTCTACGTATAAGAATTGTTCTTCAACCAATTCCTGCTTTTTTAATTGTATTTACTACTTTTATTAAAACGCCGCGCCGCCGTGTACAAAATTGTATCTCCCTACGTGGACGCGTTCTCAGTCCGTGTCCAAATACACATACCTATAGTGAGAAACGAAATTTTTGTATTGGAACTCTACGAAGGAGTAATCCGAGGTGTGCATTTTCGAACTTAGATTTAAAAACACCCGAAGGCTATGGATAGGTCATGCTTAGACAAACAAAAAATTGGATGGGTGGGGGGAGGGAAGTGGTAACGGTTTCCGAGATAACGGGACCTTAAGATATTTGGGTATGTTTTTATAGATCACCCTGTAACTTCTGAACGTTACACCCTATGATGATGATACTTTGGTAGATAGATAATCTTTGGGCCTTTCCAATGGTCTATAAATCTTTTGCCTCACACTTTCCGTTTTCAAGTCATGGCTAAACAAATTTAAAATTTCGGAATTTTTACTCGTTTTTTTTTTTTTTACTAACTACTATGTTTATCAAAAATGACGTCATCTATATCAATTTTTCACACTGAATTTCAGAAGCCCAAAATCTTAGCTTTAAAATGACCTATCACACTCTGTACCCAAAATTTAACCCTTTTTGCGTTTTTTGCACTTTTTCGTAAGCATATCCAGCGAAAATGGTTGAAAAAGGTCACTTCCAAAAGATAATTGCCTACTTTCTGGCACTTATTGAACTTTTTCAGCCATTTTCGCTGGATTTGCTTAAGAAAAAGTGCAAACAGGCAGAACGGGTTACATGTCGTGTACAGAGTGTGATAGGTCATATTAAAGTTAAGCTTCTGGGCTTTTTAAATTCAATATGAAAAATTGATATTGATGACGTGTTTTTGGATAAAAATAATAAAAATAGTAGTTAAATAAAAAAAAACGAGTAAAAATTCCGAAGTTTTAACTTTGTTGAGCTATAACATCAAAGCTTAAAGGGTGAGGCAAAAAAGTTTAAATCATCATCATAAGATGTAACGTTCAGAAGGTACAGGGTGATCTATAAAAATATACCCAATTATCTTAAAGTCCCGTTATCTCGGAAACCGTTACCATTTCCCTCCCCACAACCATACAATTTTTTGTTTGTCTAAGCATGACCTATCCATAGCCTTCGGGTGCCAGACCACATACGGGAAACCTTGTATAATATCGGAAAAAAAGAATAAGGGTAATACAAGTGTTTTGACGAGCCGCAGTCGAGTTTCAAGTGGAACAGGCTTAGCTGATAACTATAATCTGCGTAGAACAGGTAAGTGTTTTATTAAAAGTCCGACCTAAGCTCCTAACTTTGCTACAGTAAGGTATCACTACGGAATCAAGAAGCATGGGAAAATAGGACGTATTGAGTTCATGCCTGTATATTATAATACATTTCGACTTACTGCCCAATCACTGATATTGCAAAGGTCTTCGTTAATTTTGCTTGCAGCATCTTCAATTAAACCGAGGGGAGATCCAGGATGTACCCGGGCGTCATTGGCATAGAGGTGGACCTGAGAGTGAGTTACTACAGAGGACAGATCGTTTATGAAGCATCTGAAAAGAAGTGGGCCTAGGACAGAGACCTGAGGAACCCCTGATAATATCAAGAGAGAGTCCGATAATGTATTATTTACAAACACTCTTTGCGTTCGTCCGTATAGATAACTATAAATTAATTTAGCCGCAGATCGAGAAAAATTAAACCTCCGAATCAGTTTCGTTATTAATATGCCAAAGTCAACTGAGTCGAAGGCCTTTGAGAAATCAAGTAAAGTAAGAAAATTAACCAGATTATTATCTATATTCTTACTAAGATCGTCGACAATTTTAACCAAAGCTGTGGTGCAGCTATGTCCTGTCCTGAACCCAGATTGAAATGTGGGAAGCAGGTTTTTGGAAGTGAGATAATCATTAATTTGCCAACAAATTATGCGTTTCAGACTTGTCGATAATGGGGAGAGTATATGAATTCCTCTGTAGTCATTAGCCGAAGAAGGTCGAGAAGTTTTAGGGATAGGAATAACCTTTACGATCTTCCAGCTCTTTGGAAACACAGACTGGTTTAGACACTTATTGTAAATGGCAGTAAGAGCCTCAATGACAAATGGCAATATGCGCTTGATAAATTGATAAACCTCAGCGTAATTTCATCCATACTGATAGCGTTGGACGAGATTGAAGAACCTTCCAAAATTACTTCATCTCAAGTTACAGGATGGAATGAAAAACCAGAATCAACTGACGCCTCCTGCAAATAAGTATCAGCATGTAAATTTGAGGAACGAGAGTTATGACCAACGCCACTTATAAGGTGGGAATTCATGTCATTAGGATCAACACAATAGTTCTCACGGGCTGCACCAGCGATTCCCATGTTACGCAGATTACTCCACAGGATTTTGGGAGGGAGATCGGCATTTAGTTTAGAGCGGAAGTAAGCACTCTTGGCATTCTTAATTTCCACTTTAACAAAGTTACATGCTCTGCGATACACATCCCAATTAACGCTTGTCCGTAGTTTCATCAGCAGTAAAGCATATTTCTCTCTGCAATTAACCCTCTAATATAGCCTGTCAACAATGGACAAGGTAATCGTTGTTTATATTTACGCTTTAAAGGTACATGTTGCTCATAAAGATTTAGAACTAACTTATTAAAGGCCAAAACCTGCTCGTCAATCGACGGAATATTGACAATTTCCTGCCAAGGGCAGTTAGAAGCAATCTCACATAAAGCCAGTAAAAATAGATTTTTCCAGTCCCGGTAGTAAAAAGAAACTCTTTCGTTAACCAGGTCGAGTTGAATATCATGGGAAAGAAATACTAAATCATGATCAGTAATACCAGGAAGGGAGAACTGATCATGAATTAAAACTTTGGAAACATCGCTGGAAATGAGCAGATCAAGTAAGGAACTACTATTTTCCCCAAACCTGGTGGGCAGAGTATTTACAACTTGCAGGCCAACACTGGATAGATTGTCCACCAGAGTGGGGGATTGACTATTGACGACAAAAAGATTCGTATTCAAATCGCCCGTTAATAAAACGTGTACATAAGTAGCACTTAACTGGTTCAAGAGATCGAAAAATTCAGTGGTTGAAGAGCCACTTGGAGGTTTATAACTAAATTTATTTCAACAAAGATAAACTCAACATCACCCAATGATGAGACGGCTACTGTTCGAACCTTTACTCTTCTCTAATGAAAATGTACCACCGCCACGTCTTCCCATTCTGTCATGACGAAACAAATTATACCCTTGAATTTTCACCAACGAATCGGGGATGTGTTCAGATAGCCAGGTTTCTGAAATACAAAGAGCATGAATCTTACTTGCCTCTAACATATAACGAAACTCATCAATTTTGGGAAGAGGCTACGTGCATTTATATGGCTTATGTGAAATCCATTTACCCGATCACATAATATATTTATAAGAACATAAGAATTCACTGCACAGTTCACGTTGGCGTCCATTAATGACATGTATGTGGTATGGGGCAAATCGCCGGTCATTCATTTCGGACAGCAGCAATCTCAGCCTAGCCCAACAGAGCAAAATATAATAAGTTTTCAGCATTTTAGGGTTATACAAATCTATAAGATTAAAACTTAAAAAATTAAGGTTCATAATTTTAAGACAAAAAGAAAAAACAAATAATAACGATAATTCATGTTAAGATATGTATAATAAAATCAGAAAGAATTAGAAGCTACTACTTTAATTAAACTAAGCAAGCAAAGTAAAAATTTTTTTTTTTTTGAAAATTTAAGAAAATACCTATGTACATACGTTGCCTCATAATTCAGTCACAACCAAAGAAAATACACATATTTACTTAACGTCATCATATGTTTGATGAAACAAAATACCTATTAATACTATGAATATATATTAATAATATGAATATATATATTCTCTGTTTTATCATACGGTATACCATGGATAACAATATCTGAAAAGAACACATTGTTATTCATGGAAGTATACTTGTACTGCAACTTTTCAATCTCTAAATCCAAAGCGGAGATCTTATTTTCAAATTCCTGCTTCATAACATTAAATTTCTCGTCAATCTCACCAATTATAGTCTTCAACGAAACTTCCAACTTAGCTAATAAATCACTCCCCATTTTTTTTTATATCAGCCCCATGATATCACTCTTAGAAATTGATGCCGATCGATTTTTGCCAGATCTGAGTGCCAATACGATTGCAAAGTTAAGCAAACAATGAAACCAAACGAGGAGGCACGAAGCACGTCTTTACTCAGCGGCTGACATACTACTTCTACTACTATTCATTTGAATAATAACATTATTTTTAAAAGTACATAGGTAAAAATGTTCTTAATAATTAAAGAAGTATAAATCATATAGATATATTTGTCATCTAAGATAGGAAATTATTTTAAGTTTCAATTTTTACCTACAGGAAATAAAAAATCACATTTTCATAGTCGGTTTTTTGCTCAGGTTTCTTTTGATGCGTTCGTCTATTACATAACATTTCTTTATTTTTTTAGAACTGGAGGTCGATCACATTGAACATCTTCAATTTCACCTTTACCGAAAGCAATTTCTTTTTTAATTCAGTTAAAATTCTGTAAAACCCTACGAGAACTGTACCGACTAAATTCAGCTTTTGAGAAATGACTAGTTTTCAAAATAAGCTTTGAGAAATCATACTTTTGAACAATCGCCTCTAGGTCAAATTTTTGTTTGGAAAATAGAACTAAGAAAAATGGGATACTCCCCGATTAAACCACTAGTGCAACTGTAATAATAAGTGCAGGAACTCAAAAAATGGCTACTTTTCACTGAAAAATTCAATTGTTGTGCCAAGTATCTCATATTATATTGAGTAAAATACAACGGAGTAGAACTATGAACCAGCTTCCTAATTCTTTAAATGAGGCCCAAGCCCATTCGCGATAGTAAGCATTACGTATATTGCATTTATATACAACCCTCAATTTCAATAACGAACGTTTGATATATAATTCTAGGGTTGAATTTTGTTGGTAGCCTTTCATCGTACAATTTTCCTCGCAAATATTTGAAATGCGCTCAAGAGATAAAATTTATTATTTAGTCATATGAAGGTGGTGCAAATAAGAATATTAAGAGAAAGCAGGAATATGAAGTTGAATTACGAAAATCTGATATATGATTTCTCGTTGAAACTTTGGGGGTGGAATCCTTTGATGATGGCAAATAGAAGGCAGAATATAGTATCATAAGGCAACGCTTTTGTTTTAGAAAGTGTAAATACAAAACCTTGTATTAAAATATTAGGAAAGGATAGGAAACGGCTAATAGTAGTGATCGTTCTGTTTAAACTGTCTGCTAATGACAGTTGTTCAAAAATGTATACATTAGAAATTAAACATAAAACGGGAAAACGTAAGTTAATAAAATAAAACGGAATGGTTAGCTGATCATACTTCGAACACGAGAATTTTTTTTGAACGAATTTCTGTATTTTTGAAAAGGCATGATGAGAACCTATTTTTACGTTTGGGGGAAAGGAGTGTACAAAAAAATGCTGGAAGTTAGGTACAGGGAATTAAGTAAAATATCGGTCGTCTAGTTCAATTGACATTTAAATTGTACATATAACAGTTTTTTTTTTAACAAGTTCAAATCTGTATTGGAATAGGACTTGAATCCGGTTTTCATTAGCAAGCCAGCAGTTGTCGAAAAATGAATATTGTACTCTACTTTTTGTAATACTTAACTTCAAAACGAATTTTTGAACTTGTTCCAGTATTTAACAAGAAGATTGATATGTCTATCTCAAATATCTAGAAAGAAGGACGAAATGAAGAAAAACGTACCTTATGTGACCTATTATCCAGCCCACTGAACAAAGTTCCTATACTTATCACTAATATAACACACACAACCAACAAAAGTGCGGATAAAGTGTTTAGCTGTGGAAGCATCCAAGCTACGTAAAAATAGAGTATATCTATATGCATGAGGAATGCATACCACTTAAGTGCGAGCTACCACTATAATTTCTCGTACAATAAAATACTTTTTAAGTGCATAAGTATTTCATTAATCTAAAGTTTGTTTGTGAATGTAATTTTTTGTTTTATCTATCTGGAAAACCTTGCTACTCCCGAATATTCTCCATAGGATTAATATGAAAGTGAAAGACTACTAAGCTTGGAAAAAAAAACTCTTTTCTTTACACGATACTATTTAGAACTATTCCATGTGGGGACATCGATATCTGTGAGAGGATAATATCCAAGAAGATCAATTTGTTACGGAAGCAATGTAACAAATCTGTTGCAACCAGAGAATGATTTGGCTATGTGCCGCCCCTACGCTGAAAAGTTTTGCCGCCTCTTATGTCTTTTAAATAATATATAAAATGTGTGATTATGTGAATATGAAAAATTGTAAGATAATATAAAAGAAAAATTTTCTTCTAAACAAATTATTATTAATTTTTTAATACATATATATATGTATAAACATTTAATAATATTTATATAATTAAAACATTAAAAAATAGAAATTATTTAAACTGCAGCCACCCTGCATGCCGTTTTTTCTGTTAAGTCGTGAATAACTTCCTCGAAGTACAGGGATGTTGTGAGGTCAATTTTAACATTCAAAATTGCCATTGTGGACATTTTTTCTTGTCCAACTGTTGATGTTAGATAGCTTTTTATCCCCTTTAAGCAGAACATTCTGTTGCTGGTGTAAATATATATAGTCTGAAAATTATATCAATATTTGGATATATGGATTTAAAATCCATATGGTTGAACTACTCATATAACTTAATAAGAAATAGATCAGGTAGAACTGGCTCTTTCTTTGACAGGCAATATGCTCGAAAATGCATTATTTTATCCTCTAACTGTTGTGATATCATTGGGTTAGCTTGTGCGAAAATATAATAACGTGACATTTATATAATCAAAAAGCGTTTCTTTCTTATAACAGCATTCCAGAAAAGTGAATTTCAAATTGAATTCGTCATAGGCCATTCTTCTTTTGCGAATTTCCGTTATAAATTAATCTATAATAAGTAATGTAAAAATTTGAAATGGGCCCCTCCCATTTATTGTTGTTTCAATTTTATGAGATACATTTGCTTGTAGTTTTCGATTCTTTATTCTTCTCTTTAAAGTTTAAACTGCAACAGTTTTAAGTAGCTCTGATGCGAGCCTCGCGCATTTCTAACTACTACACTGCTGACCAATATTTCTTATACCCGAACTGCTACTCTTAGTCATTTTCCTGGTAATTATTGGTTGCCAGATGTTCTAGTATTTTGTTAACTAAAGTTTAATATCTAATTGCTTCTAATATACTTATCTTTTTGGCTAATGTTCCATGGTTCTGTCTTCAAGTCATCTTGCAGCGTCAGGAAGCCATTTGAAAATAGATAAAAATACATAAATTAATTCAGATTGAATTACATAAACAACTGGTAATAATAAAACTAAATTTTTTACAAATTACATGCAAAAACTGCCAACAAACGAATTTCTTGGCATTACAACAACAAAAACATATAAACACAAACATTGCTATTTTTACCCGAAATTCATAGATTTTGCATAAAAACACTTGCAAACCTCCGGACATATTTCAATATCCAAAATACATGAATTCACAGCACATTTATCCACTAATAGTACTATAGTAACAAAATTCAACAAATTTTCCATTTTTAGCATTTCAGAAATCATTTTGCCAACATGAATAATCTAGCATAATTTGCCTATTTCTTGCAAATTATTCATGTTGGAACTAATAATAGATACAAATAACCGGCCAAGTGCGAGTCGGACTCGCGCACGAAGGGTTCCGTACCATCGTACAAAATTTAACTTTATGTACTTTTTATTTATTTATTTATAATGCTGTCATTTGAAAAAAGAATGCCTACTTATGATAATAATAGTGAATGAGAATAAAACGAGGAAAAAAACGCCAAAAAAATCACGTTTCTTGTATGCCCCCATTAGTTTTATTTTATTTTTATTATTTGTTGTTATAGCGGCTCGATAAAAAGGTCAATTTGGTTAACTTGAGAACGCGCAACCTCAGAAAGCTAAAAGGTCCTAAGTTCACCAGGTAAGGAAAGATTCGTGAAAATTAAAAAAATATTTCTCACAGTGAGTAGCATAGAGAGATATTAGGGAACGTAATAATAAAAATTGCGAAATTTTTAGGTTCCACATCGGAAAATGACATAGGTCCGTCATATTGTTATTTTTTGGAAAAATTAGAATATCTAATTAAATAAATTTGAAAAATTCATGGATAATTAAAAATAAATTATTTGAAACCCACGTGCATAATTTGAGCAAATTGTACAAGTCACTTTAAAGGCACTTTCACATCAAAACCGAAAACCGAAAAACTCAATTTATTCCACTTTAAAACCAGATTTTTGCTCCAATGATTAATAAAATCATGGGAAATAGGATAAACTAATAATTTTACTAATATAATAGGATATTTATCTCAGATTTTCAAGAAAAACACAACTTTTATCTTTTTTCGGCCGAAAAACGAAATTTCGGTTGCATCTGTCAATTTCTTTTCGGATTTCACATGTGGAACGTTTCGGGACGAAAATTTTTTTCGGTCGTACTAAACCTCACTTTTGTGTTTACATGGAAAATTATATTATGTTATTTTATTATTTATTATATTATTATAATATGGATCGGGATTTTGAAGTAAAATTAAAATACGTTTTTTTGTATCAGCTCTCATCATACAAGTTTTATAATAACTAAATGATACTGCAAAAGCGAATTTTCGGTGTAGAACTCATCGGTTTTCGGTTTCGATGTGAAAGTGCCTTAACACGAAAAATATCCTAAAATTGCCTTTTTCGTGTGGAACGTGTGACAAAATGGCCGCTCCGAATCTATAATAAGGAGGTTCTCCCTAAAGAAATCCTAATTTTGTCAACAGCGATCATACATGCAGAAGCATCAGATCAAGTGACAGTTTTCTTTAAAAATTTTAGCAACGCAAGCATTGACTGTGTCAATAGTTCGATACACATTTAAAAGTTACCAATATTTGTGATGATTGAAAAAAATAAAATGGTCCTACACGTGAACAGATGATTGATTTGAGACTATAATGTCTAATAGTTATAGCAATCGGGCCTGTCATCTAATTCATAAGAAAAGACATGTAATGCACAATTTCCTGTAAATTTTTTTTTTCTCTCATGAAGCTTACAATAAATAATCATATTTCCGTTGGCGCCATCTCGTCAGAATTTTCTCACCAGTCGTCTTAAAAAGTAACGTTTTTTTGCCGCGAGCATAAATAGCTAAACATGAAAAGAAGATTTAGTTTGAGGTTACTTGAGGTTCCGGTGTGGTAAAGTATAAAGTTCAGTTATCCCGGTCTGTCTAAATATCACAATCTCAGTTGGTGTAATTACAATAACAAGTTAATAAAGCTTTGATTCAAATTGAAGAAATATGGTTTATTACTTTGTTTCTCGATCAGCTCAACCTTTAAATCCATACTTTGAACTCAAAATAATGCTAATGAAAGAGAGGATAATATGATGCGAATATTACCCTCCAATTGACATTTTGTTTTTTAGTGCAAGGGTCCAATCAATTTAATCTAAATACTTCGTTATACTTCAGTGGAAAATAATGCTTGGCCGGAAAGAGTATGGAATCTTAAAGTTGTGCATTTATTTTCATGCAGTTTAGTTTAGTTCAAAGAGCGCTTCATTTACATACACGTTAGTGCAACCAACCAACCAATTATGATAGGACATATGACGTAAAATTTAATAGTGTTACAATTTCATTATATTTTACGTCAGATGTTCTACGATAATTGGCGTTTTGGTTCATTGGAGATTAGGCGTGATGGGCAGAATACCTAAAGAGCTGTGGAACTTTATATACGCCGCGGGCGCGCTGTTCACTGCGCACGGAATTTTTTGCGTAACTTCTAACATTATCATCATGGAAATAATTATAGCAATTTTTCTTCTGTAATGTTGTGTTATTTTTTCAAATAATTTTTTTTTTATAATATTTAATGGTAGGTACCATTTTTGTTATTATCACAAATTTTCCTCCCTAGACTTCATCCGAGTCAGTCTATGACTAAATCCGCCCCGGGCTAGAGCTCAAATTATTTTTAATAAATACAACTTAATTTACTTTAGCCTGTATATACTTATCACATAAACTAAAGTATAAGGTGAAACTTGTTTAGATATCGATGTTATAAATTGTGAATTAAAACTGCTTTTTATTCCTCGTCCTATACACCTTGGAATTAATGACAAAAGAAAAAAATGGATCCCACATATGGATACATGATAGTCCTGTAAATAGTACTCAACCAATCCTTTAATATGTAATATCCATTCCTCTGGGAATACAGGTATGGTAATAAATAAAAGACATATCCTGCCACCACAAGGGAGGCATATTTGTGAATGTACATATAATGGCATCATCCAAAAAATATTGTGTAAAAGTGTCAGCTCAGGCAGGATTTATAGACCATTAGCAGCATTTGTCATAATTTTTGTTTTCATGTTTGTTAAGCATGGTAACAGTTCTCTAGCGAAATTTGTACCAACAGCAGCAGAGGAAATTCCGTAAAATTATCTTCTCCAAATTACTCAACTGTCCGCTAGGCTAGATTAATTAAAGCATACGTAAACTGGCACATTCGGGACTGGCTTCATCCGTCTCTTTAAACACTGATGATTTAATATTGGAGTTTCTAAAAATTAAAATTTCACCACTGTTAGCCCCGATACGGGAAACTTTTACTGCATGTCCAAACTTTCAAAGTGACATGACTCTAATTCGAACCATTTTAACTGATGACCAGATCTCCAACACAGCTGGGGTCTGCGTCAGACCCGAATATGTATATCCAGAGCGCCATCCTTTCCTTAGATACGTCCCTATCTAGCTTGGGTTCAAGTTGCCAAATAAACTTTCCGAAAGACAAATGACAAAAATTCTGTCCAAATGACGAAGATAACTTAACGGAAAATAATTTCGACGCGTTGTTGGTTTTGTGCAACAGGAGTAACATATTGGCTTTTAGACTGGAAAGATTAGTGGGTTGCGTGAAAAATGACACCCGGTTATGACAAATTAGCTGGGAAAAAGTTAGAAGAGAGGTCACTTGGCACACATGGCAATTGCTTTTTGAATAGTACTTTGCGGTAGAGCATAATGCGACATCATTTTTAATAAAAGTAAACGTCAATGAAAATCTTCCCAAACATTCGAATTTCTGGGAATATTGAGAAAAGGCTCGCTAGCGTTAACCATTTGCAGCGATAAAAAATACCACATTTGGCTTAGGCTGTAAAATTCCCATTACCGGCAAGTCACGTTATGGAAAAAGAAAACCTTAAAAACGAGAATTCGAATGGGTTTCTACAGTGCAATAAAGTTTTTGCTATACTCAAAGTGGTTAGATGACAAAGAAATGTACGAAAATTAATTAAAATATGGGGAACCATAACATTTGTTCGCCGTAATGAATGCCATCAAAAACCATAAAGAGAAGCCGAGTGGTTTTATAGACGACAATCGGAATTCTTTCACAATGCCTCAAATGGGTTGAAATAGAGAAAAATAGTACATATGTTCGTTCAGCCAGACATTTTTGGGATGAAATCATGATTCGTCCTGAATTTTTTCAGTTGCGTGATATAAGGCTACATAAAAATTCATATGAAGGCATAAATGAGCAAAATGTGTATAACGTATTAATTTATGACTAAGACTAATTAAATTTGCGAATATTCATTAAAGTAATGCTAATTATATATATTAAAATAATACGCCCACCTATGGAGATTATTTTAATGTTGGCATATGAATAGTAAACACAGGCTGCAAGGTCATACAGTTAAGTTCCGTGTTGCTTAGAGAACTGTGCGAATGTGGAACAATCTGCCATATTCCATTTTGCACCGGTTTATAATCTACAAAAGCTTAAGAGTGAATACAATAGTATCAGCCACTCTACTCATGTCCCATATCGCTTTTCTACCATGCTATGCTTCGCATCAGAGACTATACCCTGACCTCTGCTCAATAATATAAAAAAGGAAAGCATTTATCCGATCGAAGTCTTGCAGATGATAAAAAATCATTTTATAAACAATTTTCGGAAAGTCAAAACCCCGAACTTTACCATATCGTATGTCAAAGCCTCATTGTCATCCCAAGCCAGTCAATCGAGAAGGCTAGAGCTGGAGTCCCAGCAGATAGGATGGAATAGTGGTAAAAAAGTTATTATATCAAGGCATCTTCCCACTATGTTGACGGGCTAATGTTTGTCCGTAAGGGCAAAGGCAGCTAAGCTACCTGTTGGATTTTTTTTCTGCCAGTAATTATGGCTAATGGAAATTAATGTACCCGATGTCTAGGGAGCACATCACAACGCCAGGTAAATGTTTGTATGGAAATATTTTAAAGCCGAAGAGAGCTGCCTTTTTTAATGTGTATGTATGAAGGTACATATACTACATGTACAGTGGGATCTAAGTGTCGACCATTAAAATTGTATAAAAGAGAAAATAAAATCATCTTGCCCTTCGTTGTTCTCTTCAACAACCCGAATGGATTTTTTGCTTCCACTTAATGCTGATTCCAAGAAATTTCACGATTCATTATTTCTTAAAGGTGAAAGAGATTTTCTTAAAGGTTCATAAAAACAAATATAAAATAACGATATAGAATTGGATGGAGTTAATACTTTTATATCTTCAAGCGTGAATGTTTATCAAACCATATCTAATGTAGTGGAAAAATAATTATCTGTTTGCCTATTCGATCTTAATAGATTGAGGACGTGTTGTTTTAAAGCGTTATTAACGCACATGCAGTTATAAATGAAGTGTAAGAAAAGTGTCTATTAAAGCTAAATATTTATGTGAATAAACAATAAATTTCAACCCTTTCATATATAAAAAACCGAAAAAAAACAAAAAAAAAGTAATTGAGGTGTAGAAGGTATCAGAGAAAGGACCAGAGAATGTAGGATGCAGAACGAATCCAAGTTTCCTTTATAATAAAGGGAAATTCATCGCATGTAAATGCAGGAGACCGTATAGAAGAGCCTGGTAAGTAATAATAGATTTTTTAAACAGATATCGTTTTTGTGTTGCACTTAACACCCTAGAAGATGCGTTTGAAACAGATTATCGACAAATTATTGGACAACGCCATAAGACAAGAATCGACTCCAGCCCCTACTAGTATGTAAAAAGAGTAGTACATACCGTATGTGTGTTTACTATAAAAAGTGAAATGATGTAACTGACAACTTTCTTTTCCTATGCCGAGGCACGAGCCTGCGCAACCTTCATAACTTATGTAGATTATGTAGGATCCTGTCTTAATCATAACACGAAATGGCAAAATCCAATTCAAGAGAGTCCTATTAAAAAAATTTCCAGTGATATTTCTTCGTTCGATGAATGAATTACGCAAAGACATGAAAGAAAAAGAGATAAGATTAATAATATCCAAGGGAAATTAGTATGTACTACATAAAGTTACTTATACCGACAGGACTGATGTCAAAGTCATACAGGTCGGAAATACACTACTCAAACTCAATACACTAGATATTAAAAATGGGAGTAACATTAATCATCAGAAAAAATATATTATTTGCAAAAGGAGTAATCTATTTGGGACACGAGATTTGTCATGAGAAGACCCGGAGGGCTTACGCATTCTACGAATTACAGCAAAAACTACGCAACATTAAAATGCTCTTAAGCCTAACAACGAAATACAAACTTCACAAAGACGCATGTAGTCATGGACTGGCAGAAGTATAGAGAGGCGATATAAGGAGCAACAGCCGAAATTGAGCAAAAGTTCATATGAGCTGAGAGTATAATTCGGTTACTTAACAAGTGAAAAAGCTAGAATTGGTCTAAGACCAATTCTTATGATACCCTAGATGAATGTACGTATGAAATTTCGTATGGTGACCCATTTGAGCAATTTTGATTTTTTGCATTGGTTTCTCGCATATATTTGAAGAACGGCTCGTCGGACAGAAAAAATGATTATAACCAATTTTATAGGATTTCTTATTCTGAAGAAGTTTTTACTACATTAAAAATGTCTAGGAGTGATCGTTTTCAAAGTATATGCAAAAAACCAAAATTATTATATGGCAACACCAAGAAGGGGTTGCCCGATTTAGCCCGTTTTTGAAATTTTATTTGCTATTAGTATGAAAACACAGTGTACCAAATTTCAGCTTTCTATGTCGACGTGTTCTCAGGTAGTGTCCAAATATATCGTGGAAAACGAAATGTTTGTATGGCAACCCCACGAAGGAGTTGCCCGATTTGTCTCATTTTCGAACTTAATTTTACTTTTTTTTTTAATGTCCGTGTACAAATTTCAGCTTTCTAGGTGAACGCGCTCTCGAGTTATCGTGCACACAAGAAGACAGACAGACGGAAGGACGGACGTACGGACGGACGGACGGACATGCAAAAATCAAAATAACTCTTAATATTATGCGTGGGTGTCCAATTCATTTTGCTCTACCATCATTATTTCGAGGTATTACAAACGGAATGACAAACTTAGTATACCCCTATAGATTTCATCTAGGGTATATAAAGTCATGGTTATAACAAGCTGAATATCTACATTGCAGCTACAGGATCCAGAAGTAAAATAGATTCGACGAATATTAGAAGGAAAGAGTGAGTGCAAAACATAATCCCAAAGCTTAAGCTTAAAAAAGAAAAAAAGAATTGCAGTGCATCCAATTAATAAAAGAAGGGAAATTTTCGGTGAATATCAGTACTTGTTTAGTGAACTCAAACAAAACCCTGAGTGACTTTAGACATATTTTCGGTGACAAGTGTTACCCTTCAAGCAAGAAGAAGCAAGTGTAGTGGTTGACATTATATTTCGCAAACTGTACTCTAAAATGGTTCGTTTTCGAAATGAAAATTACGTGAAGTTTACGAAACGTTTTACATATGGAGTGAATGAATTTTGAAGAAAACAATTTTTTTTCTTTTTTAATTTATTTGGTAAAAATAGCATCACAAATCTCAATAAGAATATAATAGAAAATCGTTTATTAAACAACCTCAGCTTACGTTACGTTACAACCACAACGTTAGTACATCGAGTAAGAAATAAATAATTGGAATTATCGATAGAGTATAAAACTGCTTAGTAAACTAACAAAAGTGTAATAATAAAAAGTTGACACTTAAAATCGTAATAAATAAAAATTAATGCGGTGTTTTTCTATTCTAAGAGTCACAAACAAATAAACATACATAAGACAACTGTCAGGTTCTATGACACACAGGTCAATAAATCCAGAGGTGTACGTTTTCCATATGTTTTTGTTTCGCTGCGATTGTAATGTTAAAGGTGTGCGCGAAGTTTACGTTTTAGTTTCACATTTGGTGTAGAGTCTCAAATGCTTAGAGGGAGGTACGTTTTCATTACGTTTTTGTTACGCTGTGATAATAGTCTTCATGTACTATAGGGCTTTGGGCGTATTAGTTAAAAAGGTGTTCTCAATTTACTCTAAAATGTTTAGAGATTACTTTTGAGTAAATGGCGCATCCAGACATTTGCTCTAGAGGAGGTGATTAAAAAATTTTCAATTCTAATTTAATATGTTATATATAATATTATTTATAACATAAGTAATATATTATATTACTTAGCTTATATTTATATTTATATTTGTAGAATCATTTATAGAATCATGTGCACATTGTTATTAATGTTATATTATACATAGAATATATAATAGAAATATAAAACTGAATGCATTTGAGATAATACAAAATTTGATATACCTGTTCACATTTTGTAACATTATGGAACATAATTATGTGTTGCACAAAAATGGTATTGGAAACAAGCTAAGTCATGCTTAATTATAAGAAATATATTGAGGAATACAAATTTCTACTCTCGAAAAAAATTTCGTAAACGATTTACGTAAGCTGTCGTAAAATCTCGATCTGAAGGATTTTCGTAATATTGGAAACAATTACTGAAAATCTATAAGATTTTTGTAGAATTTTTAACGCAATTTAACAAACAAATTGCAAAATTCTATAAAATGTTTCGTAAAAAAGGAACGTACGTATGTTTGTGATGATGGAAGCTTGCTTCGTAATTTTTACGAAATGTGAGCTTATTTTAATAATATAAAATATAAAAATTACGAATATTTCGTACAAATTCTACAGGGTAGTATTACACGCAGTTTCTTAAACTCCAGAATAATATCGTAAAATTTAAAAAAATTGAACGTGATCGACAAAACTTCAATTAATAAGTTGCGGAAACATTTAAAAAATGTGCACAATTTAAAGCCAGATTCGCCTTACAGGTGTTGTGTTTCTGAATATGTATACTTATGAGTCATTTTTAAAGCATTATAAACGACATTTTGAAAACTTTCGTACTTTGGTATCTAACAAACATACAAATGTTCAATCTGATGGTAAGCAGAATGGTTCTGGTAAATCTGAATGTATGAAATCTGAGAGAGTCTGGTCCGAAAATAACTGTTCACGATATTATGGTAGTACGGTTTCCAATACGGAAGAGGAATAAGAAGTTACTTCCCAAAATCTGACCTTGACCCTTCTAACAATAGTCTGCCTAAGGAAAATTTTACCCGAAAGGACGTATTCATTCCATTTGCAAGTTCAGATAAAAAATGTTATCACTAATTCAATAATCAATAATCACATAATTTTCAAGATGGCAGTACTTTTTTCTTTTTATCCCGTTCGTATAGTTAATTCGGGTTTTCTTTTTACTATTTCTGATCATTGTTGCTATTTTTCTTTTCTTGGATACTGGAGTAAATCAGTTTATTGCTATTTTTCGGTTTTTTTTTTGCTGATGGTGCGTAATACTGTGATTGTGCACGAGGCTGCATGTAGTAAATCTCTTTTATTGATCATCTTGCTACAATTAAACAATTGCTGATTGCTGCGCTGTCTTTAGAGCTGTCCTTCTATTTCCTAGCTGGAGCATATTTTTGGTCCCACGCATGTTGCATCTGGGCACGGAGTTGTATTCTACCACGTGAGGGTCATAACCTATATCTGCTCGTATTTTTTTTCTTCGAGCTCCTCTGTGTTTTCAGTCTTTGGCTCGGCCGTTGCTTCACTACTTTTTCTGATGGCGAAGTCTTTTGCAGTCAGGCGCAAGCTTAAATCTGCTTCTGTGTCGTCCGTCAATGCGGACAATATTCTTGGTTTTAACAAGAGCTTCGACGAAATGAAGGCTCATATCGATAAGAGGCTCGACGCCCTTAGCTGGCTTCTCCTCGGCAAGCTGGATGTTGTGAAAAAGGATCTACAAGATTGTACAAGTAAAATTAATGATGTGGATGTAAGTTTAACTGCCCGGTGTGGTATCCTTGAGGCTGAAAATTCCAGATTGCACCGGATTTTGAGACACAATGACCTGATTGTGGCCGGTATCCCTCCTGAGTTTTCTGATATCGTGCGTTTTACCTTCGGCCGCAGCATGTGGTGTGAATTGTTCCAGTAATGACCTGTCCCACTGTTGCTGGATTATTGGTGACAGGACGAATCTGTTGGTAAAATTTTGTTCTGCGCAAAAAAGAGATCTCCTTATGAAGAACCACTACAAGATGATTAAAGATGGAAAGTCGTTAGATCTTGCTGCCGTTTGTCCACAACTGGGATTAAATTCCAGATTATACCTGAACGATCACTGTTCCCCCGGAGGAAGCTTTGAAGAATTTTGCCAGGCACCTGCTAAAGTTAAGAAAAATTAGGTCCTTTCAAATAAAGGCTAGCCTTGCTACGATGGTACATTTGGATGGTGGTGTCGAGAGCTTTGTGGAAGTTGAGTCACTACGCGGCAGATTTCCTGGTTTGACCAGTAGAAAGAAGCCCGTCCCAATGTCAACCCCTGCGTCTGGCTCATTTCCAGCCATCACTGAAAGCCCCGCTTTCCATGGATTTACCTATAGTAATTTCTTTCTTTTATGCTATTGCTAGATTTTGCTTTCTTTGTTTTATTTACTTTTTTTCTTTTTTAATTTTATACTTAGTTACTTATAGTTCTTATAATTTGTTAAGTACTGCTTTGAACTGATTGTATATGAGATTCACTAAGTTTTCTTACTCATGTTCGTATATGTTTGGCGGATGCATCTCGGTCGATTATCCCTCGCCTGCTGCTTCAAAATTTTGGGGACTTCAATACGAGTTTTCATAATGATTTGGGACAGGTTGCAGGTGATAACTCAATGCTTAGGTTAACTCTTACTAATTTTTCTAATCTATTAAATTTCGGTCATTTCAATGGACAGAGCATTATACAAGGATCTCCAAGAGAGAAATTTCGCGAAATTAAGTGTATTTTTGAAGGCGGCTGTCTGGATGTTGTTGGCGTGAGTGAGACTTGGCTCAAACCCTATGTTTCCTCCAAGGCTGTCGAGATTTCTGGTTATAGGCTTCATAGAAACGACAGACCTGTCATCAGAGGTGGAGGTGTTGGTATCTATATCTCTATCAGATTGAAAGATCATGCTATCAGACCAATGGTATTGAATACGTCATCCGCGAGCTTGCATTTAGGTCAGTCAAGTGTGCTTGTTGATGCCTGTTATCTCCCCTATGGTGACCTCAGAAAGTGGATGATATCCTCTCTCGCATTCCATCGCGATACGATCATTATTGCGGGAGATTTTAATAAAAATCATCTTGATTCGCAAACCTCGATTAGAGCCACGGATTTCAGTCCTGATCATAACTTCCGTATTATTCATAATAATGCGCCAACTCATTTCGATGTTTTTCACTCTAGTAAGTCCTTTTTATTCTCTTTTTCTTTTGAGCGTGTGAAGTTTCGAAGCCAGTTTCAAGTGCCGGGTATCTCTAAACACGCTTTATATACACTTCATATGACATTCCCCTTTGCCAGGTCTGTGAGGAGTTCTCTTATCGTGATTACAAGGGCGTTAATGTGGAGGCCCTCTTAAGGTGCGCTTTGTCAGCGGACTTCTCCGATATGTATCAAACTAATAATGTAGGCTTACAGCTATCAGTTTTTAACAATCGCGTTATTCAAATTTTTAATCAGCAGGTTCCTCTTAAAATATTTTCAAAAAGGCCGATTGTGTCTAACTGGTATCACATTCCAGCCGTCAAGAGAGCGAAGGCCCTGCGTGACCTTGCATTTAGGGCCCACTCAGAGCAATGTACGTCTGAGAGACTATTTACGAAGTACCAGAATAGGTATCACACGGAGGTGCGTAAAGCCAAGGTGGCCCAAGAAACAGCAAAATTTGGCGCCTCACTATCTACCAAAGCGCTCTGGGAGTCTTGGAGGGCTTTCTGATTCCAACTCCGGACTGCATAATATAGACCCTGATGAAATGAACAGCTTCGTCGCCTCTGTGCAAACAGACTCAACGATTTCTGCGCTGGGTAGTAATATTGCTGAGCCTGAGGACTCCTTTTCCTTTTCCAACGTTGACATTCTTGATGTTTCTTACGCCTTTTCATGTGTTAAATCAAATGCCGTTGGTCTTGATGGCAACCCTTTAAAATTTGTGAAGCTAGTCTTCCCTTCCTTGTCTTGCCACATTCTTCAACTCTTTAACACCATCATTACAACTTCAACTTTCCCTATTGCTTGGTAGTCAGGCAAGGTTTTCTCCATTTCCAAGTGCTCCAATCCATCACAGCCCTCGGATTTTAGGCCTGTAACTATTTTACCCGCACTCTCCAAGGTATGGGAAATTTTAATCAAGAACCAAATAACTCCAAACAATCTGTCAAAGGTTACAATAC
Organism: Dioctria linearis; assembly: GCA_963930735.1. Taxonomy (NCBI): domain Eukaryota; kingdom Metazoa; phylum Arthropoda; class Insecta; order Diptera; family Asilidae; genus Dioctria; species Dioctria linearis. The sequence continues at coordinate 91,740,310 of OZ005740.1, read as the reverse complement.
CTCGAGTGCTATTTTGGGCAATACTGAGACGGTAAAACTCAACATGGAGCGCAAGCAGGCAGCGTACTATTGTTACTCGATTTTAGTAAAGCCTTTGACACTTCAGAGCCTCTTTCGCTTTTACCGGCCAGCCTGTAATATAGTTTCTTCATATTTGATCTTCAGACGCCAGTGTGTGATTTTAGGGAACCGTGCTTCTGATCCTGTCTGCCTCCACAAAGGTGTTCCTCAGTGTCTATTTTGTGCCCACTCTTATTTACCCTGTACATTAATGATCTCCCAACTGCTGTTAGATTCCCTGTGGTTCATGTCTTCGCAGAGGACGTAGAATTACTTTTTTCCGCGCCACTGGCGTCTATGGGTCAATGTGTCGCAGATATTAATGCCGACCTTTCCTCTGTTCTTTCCAGGGCTCTGAGCAACAAATAAACTCTAAATCCAGCTACGTCTCAATCGATTGCCTTTTTTGGTTATCCAATCAAGCACCTCCTTGATCCTATTTTCTTTAATGGCGTTACTATACCCTTCTGTGACAGAGTGTCCAACCTTGGTTTCATCTTAGATGAAACGTGATCCATTGTTGTTGTTTTACCTACATAAAATTGAACCGCAGCAGATCAGAGAGATAAAAAACGCAGCTATTGTATCACTAGTAAAATCCACATTAAAATCACCAACAATGATCACATTTCTATATAAATCAGATCAAAATTGTCGCACTGATGCACTTGGGGATCGACACGTTATCACAAATATAAAGCAATCTTTTCCAAACCAACATCTTATAACTAACCACCAAACATTTTTTGTAATCACTATCTTAGATAATATTTCATATTGCCATTGTTTTTTTTTTTAAGTATAAGACTACGCCGCCAGTTCTTCTCATATCAGAGTCACATCTTACCACGTTATAACTTTCAATAGTTACCTCTTTATCCCAATATCATCCGTAAAATGCATTTCTGATAACATAACAAACTCAAACTTTTCCGAATTCACAATTATTTCTAACTCATCAAAATTGTTTAATAGTCCTTGAATATTAAGATACACACCCTGTAATTCCTTTAATGGCTAATACTTAATTTTATTTTATCAACCTCTACTTTCGTTACGTACACAGGACACTTCCTACTTAGTGAAGCGTGGTTTATATCGAGTCTGACAATCAGAAAATCGTCTTTAAATTGACTAATCATAATTGTGAAAATCTGTTTGATTCATTGATTACGATTACAAATTTTTTAAATATTTGGAAAAACTGATTATTTTGCGAATCCAAAGATAGTTACTGTTCATAGCGAAATTAGTGATGTTGTTTCTTTCACACGGGGAAATGATTGTAGATAATCTGGATTGAACTATAGGAATACATTACCTATGTGTATTATTATTATTATTAAATAACAATTCCGAAAGTTTTTGGAGACGCCCAATGATTGACAAGCAACTATTAATAACGATATCTTGACAACCACTGAAAATTACAAAAAAAAAATATTGACGGAAAATTGTGGTCTTTTAAAACGGTGCATGGGAAGAGCATTGGTATTACATATTTTTTATATTTAGATGATCACCAATTGTCTTGGTCCCTCAGCTCAAGCTGGCAGAAAAGCTCCAATTTTATTTTTCGCCTGATGAACGCAATTTTCGACATTTTCTCAGCGCTGATGACTGTCCCGTTTTGTTTAAAGCTGATAAGAATGTAGTTTGGCAGAAAATGGGGTAAAGTTTGAAAAAATTTTAAGTGAAGTATTTTTTTAGAACGTGTGGACAGTTCATTTATGGGTGTATAGTCATAAACACCCTCTCTCTTCTAAACGTCGAATGGAGTTTTTTTTATATTAATATAATATAAATTCTTGATGGCGCAAGCATATAGTAAAATTTGGTGCCACCTAAAATAGAAAATCGTAACCACCGGAATATACAAGCCATGAATGACTTGAATTCGAAGATAGTGGACCACTAGGGACGACATTATACAATTCTTACCTTGTCTTACTGCTTGTATTTTTCACATAAATGTAGCTTGAATTTCGCTCGAACCCCATAATTGACTGGGCTGGCCTGCAGTTTCTTTTCAAATCGACACTTTGTTAATGAAATTTATCAGGAGTGCTAATTTGATATGGTATATATATCAGCCTGTTTGCTTTAGATTAAATATTTGCAAGAAAACTGAATCTGATATTAGTTACCCTCGCTCTGATGATTTTTCCAATATACACTTTTAATCAAGATACCTTATGCAAGCTTTCAATCCCAAAAAAATGCAAAAAAATTTCATGTACTGAAAATTTCTTAATGATATAATTTTATAGATTTTAAGAATAATTTAAGGATAAAAGGAAAAAATAATAAACATGAAAATTACTTGTTTAAAAAACCGTTGCTTTAAAATCCGCACTTAAAAATAAATAAAAATGTCCAAATTGCCGTAGTTTTCTTGAAACAGCAATGAGTTTATTTGGCAGACTAATTGATTAACAGAGCTGCGCCTATGACATACTAATTTATCACGATTGGTACCGGTACGCAGGGAGCAATTATCCTGATGCCCAAAATCTTTGAAAGCTTCATTTGAGTTATTTAAGAATCTCTTAGGGAGCATTAGTCATATCATAGTATTATCAGTAAGAAGTGTAATTCAAAATAAACCACTAACTAAATAAGTAAGAAAACGATATAAATAAATAAATAAATAAAAAAAACTGCTAAATAAATAAATAATTACTTATCTTTTACTATTAAACCGAAACTAATTTGAATAACAAACTGGATTTCAAGTACCGCAACTAATGCTAAGCCCATACACCAAAATGAAAAACACCAAATGAAAAACATCAAAATAATAGAGGGAAACTATAATTCCTGTCCCAATGCAACGTAAAAGAAGAGCGAGAGGTAAAATTTTATGGCAGAGAGCGAGTTTCAGCCTTCTAGACGCAAAAGAAAAAGAAAGTGTTTTTTAAAAAGTAAATAAGCTAGCATTGGTACAAGACCAATTCTTATCATACCCTAGGTGAATGCTCGTTTGTAATTTCGTAAGGTCAACCATCTGCGCAAGTTTGATTTTTGAATGTATCTCTAGAACGGTACGTCGAACAGCAAAAATGATCATAACCAATTTTATAGGATGTCATATTCTTAAGAACTTTTCAGTACATGAAAACCGTATAGGACACACGGATACATAAAAATCCAAAATTGTTATATTGCAACACCAAGATGGGATTGCCCTATTTAGTCCATTTTTGAAATTATAGTTACTATTTTTATGAAAACACTACGTACACAATTTCACGCTCTACGGTGACGCGCTTTTAAGCAGTGTCCAAATATGTAGTGAAAAATGAAATTTTAGTATGGCAACCTTACGAAGGATTTACCAAATTTGTCCCATTTTTGAAGTTAATTTTACTTTTTTTTAGAAGTCCATGCGCAAATATCGTGAAGACGGGTAATCAGATGGACCGACAAACGAACGGACGGACAGACGGACGGACGGACGGACGGACGGACGGACGGACGGACGGACGAACGAACACACGGACATGCAAAATCAAAATAACCTTACATTTTATGAATGGCTGTCTAATCCGTTTTACTCTACCATCTTTATTTCTAAGTGTTACAAACGGAATGACAAACTTAGTATACCTTTTAGATTACATATAGGGTATAAAAAGGAGACCCAGAAAGAAATGTAAGCGGAGAAACACTAAAAACTATCGATTGCAAAGCTGACGTATCAGAGAGTGTAAGAAAAAAAAAACTACAGAGCCGAGAAAATCGGATAAGGATGTCACGAGGTTATCCACAGGGATGGCAGCAAGTAAGAATAAAAAATTACAAACTTAAGTAAATTTAGAATTAAAAAAAATGGAAAAACCATCTCTTTACTGAATTATTAACCCCTTTGGAATAAAAGCACTCATATGCTTATGTACCCGGGTAGCCGGATATCACTCACATACTAGCGACAAAATGACAAAAAAGAACATTCGTAAATGATGACAAAATGTGATCCGGTAATTCTAGGTAAAGGCGCGTTCATATTGAAACCTTATTTTGCGCACCAATCGTAAACGAAATTTTGAATTTTGTGAAGAAGAAAGAAGCAGAATAAAATTAAAAAGCTGAACTACAATAGATATACGTAAGTACATTTTATTACGTAAAGCGAACGCGCCCTTTAATTTAACAGGCGTACACAAATTAACTTTACTCGTGTGAGGGGAACTTTCGTTAAGTTTTAAAAATCAAATTGCAGTCAGTAAAGGTGCGTAAGAATTGCTCATTCCGTAAGAACGTGATGTGTCAAACAATTAAATTATTACTAAATGATTAAAAGTGTAAGTACGGAATGTGATATATATTTAGGCTAAAAATATAAATTTTTCGTAAGTAAACCTCAGTTTCGTTCAATTTTGTGAAGTTATTGACGTATGTGTAGTTAGTTCAGCCTAAAAGCGTCATGTGCAACAAGGAATGCCATTGATTCTCTGGTAATTATTTCGATATGGAAGGATGCAGCCACGTCAACTGCTTTCGGCCATCAAAACGGTGATTTTTCAAGTATCGATTCTGATTCTTTCATCTTTAATCTCATAAAACCAAATGCTGGAATGCAATGATTAACACTATTGAAGATTATTATCATGTGGTGATCTAAAAGGTGCCAAGATGGTTTTCCAAAGACACCACTTTATACCACTTTGATTTTCGATTGTAAACAATTTTAAGTAAATTAATTTAATTTTTATTTGGATAGAATTTTTATTATTTAATTTGTATAGAACTGTTTTATATTTTACATAATACTAATACCTTTTAAATTAGACACTTCTTTTAAAATTAATAGTTAGAATCGTTTTACTCCTTTTGCACACAATACAAAATCTAGACTGAAATATCAAAAATATTTTCATAAACCGAATACGTAAAACAGTGCTAACGAAATAACTTATAATGTGGAAACATGCGAAAAGAGTGGGAGGAGCGCGGATATATAAAAATAATTAAGCAATATAATTACAGCGTGAGATATAAGCCACCACAGATCTTCAAACCATACCGTGATCTGTGCAGTACTCATCTAGAGGGCCGCTTTTTGAAAAGTCGCAGCATTTTGTCAAACTTCTCATGTTTGAAAATTTTAGATGAGGCAGCGTGTGGACAATTCTTCGAAACTTACACCTTTATACTGCAATTCATTTGAAGTATGGATCAATGAAGTCAAGATCTGGCGGCGCCGAATTGAAGATTAACAATTAACAATACGCTCAAGGCTCTTGATATCTGTAGCAAGCATGCAGTCCTAAATGTCCTTCTTAAAATTATGCCACATGTGACCACAACACCGAATGGGCGTTCATTTCCCACTTTGCGTAGTCTCAAGAGTTATTTAAGGGGCGTGTAATTCCTTATAATTTTTTCTGTACCTTGGCGTATCAGTTTATTGAAACAAAGAGAAAAGAGTTTGTATATGTATTGAACATATTTTTCGTAAAAATTTGTAATTAACCGGTACCATGATATTAATTGAAGTATTTAAGTTGGTAGTTCTCTATCTGAAAACCCCTCCTTCCAAAAATCCTGCGCACGCGCCTGTGTCCGACGAAGCGTTCTAGAAATATATGCGAAAAACCACTTCAAAAATCAAACTTACACAAATGGGTGATCATACGAAATTTCAACCGGTCATTCATCTAGGGTATTATAAGAATTTGTTTTGCACCAATTCTAGCTTTTTTACTTGTTTTTAAATATTGTTGTGATGCACGTGCAGAAATTCAAAACTATATTTAAAATTGGATTGCTCCATGTGGCCAAGAACACTGCCACGTATAAAAATCAATTTTGCCAAAATCTTGGTTTACTCCATGTGGTTGCAGCGATATTGCCTTATATAAATGGTATTCTTGTATTAAAAAAAAGAAGAGTCTTTCGAGGTGTACTATAAAATGTCTGCAGCACAGGCACAATTTATTTCGGAGTCAATTTTGATGACAGCTGGCAGAAATAAACTTGCAAAACCGAAAAGTTTAAGGACTGTTTAAAAAAACAAGATAGCCAAAAGAAAAACCTTCTTTTTGGTTTTTTTTGTTATCAAATATTTTTTATTGAACTATTGCTTAATTATCTAAATTATTCTCAACCGACATGATATATGTAATTACTACGTGCTATAAAATTGGTAAACGTTCTTCAATAATTTTGTCCAGACAGTATCGAACGTATCGGATGCTCTTTTATACTGTCTCGTAAAAATTTCTATATTAGCGGAGTGTTTTTTGATTTTGTTTGAAATTTCTGTCCATACTAGACCAATATTTGTCGGTTGGGCTTGGTTTTGGACAATGTGCAGGATGCGCTTCTTTGGGCATCGTAGAAATCTCTCCCTTTTCTATCGTAGTGGCAGGTTGCTAAATCCAGCCAGAACATAGCTGATTCAGCATGATTTCTAAGAATGAAAGAAAGCGCTTCTGAGGACACTGGTTGAAGATAGTATTCACCTAAGCCGAATTCGTTTGCAACTTGACTCTTTTTTGGTGTTCTGTCCGGTTTTCTTTGAATATGGAAACTTCGTAGGCCTTCTTTTTTTTAATTCGATGGACCGTAGAATCCATCCATAACTCTCAACAACATATTGGCAATTCGCTAAAGTTGTCTACCAAACCTGATTTCCTTCCTGAGCAGGAATTTCTCTGCACACTATAGGATTCTTGAAATTTACTGTGAACATTTTGAATGGTCGCCTTTGGAATTTTCAACTTTTTAGCTAAGTCTCTTTGAAACATATTCGAAGTTTCCATATGGGTGGAAAGAATTAATTTTCGGCATTTTTCTTGGCAGCTTTCATTTTTACTGCATAAGAATTTTGCATTTAATTGCTTGCAATTATAAGTTCATACCGTTTGATAATGCAGTCATACCAGCGCAGCGGTCCCCAATTTTGTTTACCTGGTGATGAGTAATGGAGGCGGGGAAAGGCGGTCGGCTTTTTTCTGAAACAATATTTATTGCAAAACACCGTGCCGATTAAAATCAACCAAACTGGATTTACAGATAAGACAGATGGAAATAGAAATTATTATTAAATGGTTTTAATGCTCAAATAAGGAGTGTTTTTGAGTTATTGCGTATTTTATTTTATCTCTCTGTTATTTTTATTTTCCTTTTTTTCTCAACTTTACTGCATAAATTAATATTTGTTCTTGGGACTTACAGATACAAACGAACATTAAAAAAGGTATTTTTATATTTTTTTATTGCACAATTATTTTATTTAGGGAGGCAAAATTTCAATGGAGAATTTTGTTTGCATTCTCCGATTTTCTGTTGTTTGGGACCTGTTAATGAGTCGAACTAAGGCTTGTAACTTTGCCGCCCTAAATCAAATGATTGTGTGATAGAATATATAACAAATTTCATTTTTGTGGGTTTCGTTTGTACCGGAGAATACCAAAAAGGCGTACTTGAACAAATATAAACTTTACCCGATAAAAAATCATAAAATTATATTCAATGCGAATGAAGAAATGCATTTTTGATTAGAAAAACTAGAAAATATTCAAGGCTAAATAAATATGTTGAAATAATAAAATGTTTCTTTTATCTTTATTAGTAAATTGTTTTGGCCCATATAATACAAGAAGTATATTGTTTGGAAATCTAGTTTTGACCCATTACCAGCATAGGTTAAAGTTAATGAAATTTTAACGGAAATTTTTTTCTATTGAAACAAAAATAATTGTAGAAATAAATAGGAAAACAACTGAGTTTTTATGCAAATTACAAAAAAGAAATGTATCGAGCAGTAATAAAGGTCTGAACTTTAACTGCATTTATCTCAAAGCAACATTTTTGCATTAGGGGCAAAACAGTATTCAGGCGAGAAACATCAACCCATCATCCCGAAATAGATTAAAAAAATAGAGCATTCAAAATAATGAAAAGTACTATCTCAATTCCTTGTAACATGAGAAACAGCAATAAATCTTCATCTAATAGGAAGGAGAATAAGAAAAAAAACCCAAATCCAGATTTTCGACAGATCTTGGCGTGATTTAATCAAATTATGTTAATTTTGGCCAGAAATGAGGGTATATGTTGCATGATATTTACTGGCCTGGTATCTTGACCTACATACATCTTGTGATGTATTCCAATCAGGAGGTTTAAAAACATAACCTAACATCTATATCTGGAATTGCTTATGACTAAAGAAACTGCAGAGAATAAATGCACTTAAACGCAGATTTATATTGCTGGTGAGGAACGAAACTTCTTATCCTCCCCCTTTCAATAACTTTTACAACATTGATAACGTAGAAATTTGATAGCTTCATCCGAAGCATCCCGTAATCAGGCTTCTTCCTCCTATATATAAATAGAAAATGTATAATACCAGAAAGTTCAAGGAATTAATATTTCGATCTTTAATTTCGAGATTCTGTAATACTCTTTGATGTCGAATCGAAGATATGTAGCCACACGTCTTCACGCACTAATATAGAATGCACAACTGATGGTTTTCCCACTTTGACACATTCCAAATTCTAATATCTCATGCAATTATTTCTCTTTTATTCTGCCAAGGTGAGATTAAAATTCTGCTTAGTTTGATTGTTGGATGCAATTCCTTCTCTTATTTATTGCATGTGGACTGTGATGTAACATGAAATAAAAGAAAACTATCATGAAAGTTTTGTTCTGGTTGGTTTATAAGTCTCTGAATGAAAACAGCAGCTAGCTCTGGCATACTACGAATTGTGTAAGGGAGCAGACCATTCCAGTGAAGTACTCGCTGACACTGTGCACTGTGGCAAGGTTAACTTACTGTAGACTGGATGGACTGGAATTCAAATGAGAGACACGCATGAGTATTGGAAGTTGAATGGTGGCTGAGAACATATACCTATCTTTAGCTAGGCATGAACATTTTATTTGGAGTGAACGCTAAAGCAATTTCATATCAAACTTGCTTGAGAGAAGTAGAAGCGAACGCTATTGAACTGAGGAGTCAAGGGCTCAATCAACGCCACAAGGCAAACAGCAAAACACCTTAGATAATTTAAGATATAAATATTGAGACTGAACCGCACAGTACCTCAGCATCTCCCTTCATCTTATTTGCTTTGCTATCAAAATTCGTAATAATCTCGACTGGCGAGCGAACCTAGAATGTATTTATCTTTAGAAAAAAAAAATCAAATTCAAAGATATCAAGAGTCCTGTGATGATGCTAGATCGAGAGCTCAAAACTCTTGACCTGTCACTTCCACTCAAATATTGTAGCTGGCTGAAAGTTTCAAATGTGGTTGGCTTGGTACAAATTTTAGAACGCCTAATTCACTTAAGAATATCGCAGAAGAGTTACAGTAAAATATATAATAAATAACAGTCCCTGGTGACGGTGTTACCAAAGGCTTACCATTAAAGTTTTTAAGACTAGTAATAAAGACGAAGTGCCCTCACTCAAAAGACAATAGAATATGACATGTCTTGTGTTATTTTTTTCCTATGAAACCTAGATGGCGCTGACTAAATTTTCACTAAACATTTGTTGTCATAAATGTCTTTAAACAAGTATGAATATGAGCTTTTAAGAAAAAATTCCAATCATGTATTTAAAATTAGAATTACAGTGAGCTCAGCGAATGCATCGGTATAGCTTTATTCACATGATTTTGCTTTTGTTTTCCACTAATAACAACAAAAACGTAGTACAGTGATGAATGCCCAACGTTTACTCTAATTCGACTTTAAGACCAGGTGTGGTTACAGAAATTTTGTTCTGTTTCAATAATTTAAGTTTTAATTAAGAAAAAACCCAAGCGTCTAAGACTAAATAGTTGGTTTACATTATTTTGAGTACCTTTCCCTCTATCTTTATATAAGAATAAAATATGACTGTAATGATTTCCCTTGAAATACACAAAATTCACGCAATTAAGCCACAAATAAACACGCGTTTTCAATATTTTGACCTACTTCACTAATAGATGTCGCCAAGTCAGAAATTGTTTCTCTTTCCTACGTATGTATATTTTATGTAATTGTCTCATTGGAGACACTGTGCAGACTTCAGACCTCAGAAGTTTCCTTAACTCTTTTCTTTGAGCATCCTCAAATAATATTATAGTATTTTTGTCTAGAATACTCTGTAGTTTTTGATAATTGTTTTGAAAAGCAACTATACGTAGGCTAGTGCCAAAGCGGATTTTGGTTTGGAAAGAGTGAGGGGGAGGGGGGGGGCGGCTTTTAGTAGTTGAAAGTCTTTTTCTTCGATTTTCGGCGAAACATGAACTCCTAGCGGATAATAATAATAAAGAAACGGCTTTCGTATAAGGAATTTTTCAACATAACCTAATGTTTTCCGAGGAAATGGCAAAAAACCGATTATTCAGTTTTTATTTTTTCCTCTCGTAAAAAGAATTTAATATACATAAAATTTAGTTAAGGTATACCCTCTTTTGAACTGAATAAGCGTGATGTGTTTGGAATCTGGGAAACAAGTAGTTTTCAATATATTTACATTTTTACAGTCAATTTAAATATTCTATCCGGGCTCATTTTAACAGCAGAAATGTCTACTTTAAAATGGTCTCTACAGACTGTTTCCGCCCATAGACTCAACAAAACCAACAAAAAATTGTATCATTCGAGGGGAGGGGGGGGGGGGGGCATATCAACCGTTTCACTGTTATAGGGTGATTGAAAAAAATCTAGTTTTTTACAAAACACCCTATATCTTTCAAAATAAATGGTGTATGGTCACGTCTAAAGCTGATTGTATGCAGAACTTCATGGCATTTCCTACGACTGATCAACCAGTCCCATACTGCGCTCCTCTCAGGAGTTATAATGGCATAAGTTAAAACTTTCATAATTTTCTTACCTTTTATTACTTTGAGCTCTTTTTATTTAAACTGTAGACGCTCGTCATTAATTCGACCCATTATAGCTATGTAGTATCTGTAGCCGTTAAAGAGTTATTATCTCGTAACCTCTTCCCAAAAATACTCTCAAACCTTTTCTCAAAGAAAATGTGTTTCCTTAATGACTGAAAACACGTCTTTAAAAAAAAAAATCGCTTAAATTCGGTATGATCTGAATAGGCTATTAGCTAATAACTGTTTAATGGCTACAGTAAGGATATAGGCGTAATAGCTCAAATTAAAGAGGAGTATCAAAAGTTTATAATATATTAAAAAAACACGAAGGGTTCCGTACCATCGTACAAGATGTAACTCTATATTCGCCAAAAAATACTTTTCTTGTATGGAGTGGGGATTCCTTTAATTTTTAACTTTATTTTATTTTTATTATTTAATGTTATAGCGGCAATAGAAATACTCTGTGAAAACTTCAAAAATATACCTACTACGATTCAAGAGATACAGGGATTGTTAATTCCCCCTCCTCCCGTCGGTACCGTTTGGTTACGGAACCCTAAGAAGTTATATGTTAACCACCGTTTTGTCAATGAAAAGAGGTCGAGGTAAAAAAAGGTAAAAAAGGCGAAATTTGTAGATTAGACCACCATAACCCCTGAAAGGAGGGGAGTACGTGACTGGTTGAGAAGTCGTTGGAAAGGCCATGAAGTTTTGCATATAATCAGCTTTAGACGGTGACCATACACCATACTTTATAAAATACAGGGTGTTTTGTGAAACACTAGATTTTCTCTTAATCAGCCTGTAACTCCGAAACGGTTGATATGCCATACATTTGTTTTTTGTTATGTGAGTGCTATTACCTGCTTCTGCTCCATCTAGGTGGAAACTCCCTGTATATGTATTACGAATTTTCACAATCTTTTTGTGATTTTCAATGTTTTTATTATTTCTGTTGATAATGGATTAAATTGCAAAGACAGAATTTACTTTAATGCAGTATTACTAAAGATGATTGAATCTAGTTAAATAAAGTGGCGGAAACCATCCTGAAGCTTAAGTTTTTCCTGGCAATGGACCATACCGTTCTAAAAGTCGTTGGCTAGGGTTAAGAATTGCTGGGCCACTGAGCATTTCTATTAACGTATATTTTACAACTTTTTCAGTCAATAAATAGTATAATGACGAATAATTATAAAATTGAAAAACTTATGAGAGATTATTATGAGTTTTATATCTTTTGCATTGTGGTTGTTCTTCTTAATTTTTTTTTTCGTGCATGAATTTATTGTTCTACAATAATATTGAACTAGTTAGTAAATTTACTTCAAGCATAAGTAAAAGTTGTAAAACTTGAAGAGAGTTAATAAACTGACAATTTCATATAATTTCCCTTTGTGAATTTTACAAAATTACAAAGATTGCATACAATCGCCGTTAAAAACCATGTGCCACCCATAAAAGTAATGTAGAAAATACACAACCTTACACTAAGCCGCTAATCCCGATAAGATACGGGATGTGCAATAATCTGTGATTCGAAAACTTACAATCCTGAAGGTAATATATATACCTAGGTCTGCTTCGTGGTGGAATACTTGCAGGAATATATGGATTATCAGATGGTTGCACTTGACAGCTCAACTATTTTCGACGTGAATATTTTCCGCTTTCCTTCTAAGCACCTACCGTAAAAATCTTTTAACTCTAATAAAAACAGTTTTGAAAATTAACGTAAACGACTTTCCAAGGAAATAAAAAAGTACAGCAAATCGAAAAATATAACTCAAAAGTTCGTTTAGCAGAACCATCTGTTTGTAAAATACTTTTTTTGAAAAAAATTATTTAGCAAAAGCACTTACACTTAACGAAAATGTAATAAGCAAATTATAATTGCATTAAATTTATTTTTGCAGCATATCGCGTAGCTTTTAGCGTATTCAGATTTTGCCCCACATCAACGGAGGGGATCATGGAGTTATTTCGTAAACTTCACAAAAGCTCTAGTATGACATTCGCACTGTTAACTATCAATGCATCCTTCAATAAGTACATACATATGTAGTAGTGCTGTATCTATAAACAATAAAACATCCAAGCACTACAATAAAAAATAAATACGTTTTCACTAATTTTTTTTTTGCTAATTATTTTTCACTAATATTTCACTAGTTCACTCATTTTCAGTTATCTTCCAAACGACTTTTAATGAGGTCATACCTTGTTAACAGAAATGAAACAAAGCTCTTGTGCCCAATATCACCCCGTTTGCATCAACCAATGAATGCAGTTCGGTTCTCCGGTATGCTCGCTACAAGTTTCCAAGTGCAATCACTTAAGGTAAATGAAATCGTAAAAGTTCTGGTTAAGATAGGTGGGAATTCATAGAAGACATATAGTATGTAGAATCAACCTGAAGAACGTTAAATAATATAAGAAATCTGCACATACACATAAGTAAGCTAGTCTAGCTTTTTGTGAATTTTAAGCAGTCGCTGTTTCATTACATTTCGATATGAAATAGCCCTACTTTGATGAGTATTAGAGAATATTATAGTGATTAGACAACGCTCTTTGCTTCATATACTGATCTATGAAAACGAACGCTAAGAGACCAGTTAATAAAGCCAAAATGTGTTTATGTAATAAGCTGAACGACTTTAGGATAGTGCATATAAATAATGCCACTAATATACAACGTATATGAATGGAGTAGTTCGAAGAAAAATTTCCTTGTTTCAGCCTCAATAGAAAAAAAAGGTTTTAGTATATTTATTTATCCAATTATGCGTAACACTGTCGATTAAAGTGAGAATGTTATAACCCCGAAGTTAGAGAATCGCTCCTTCACGCACATAATATTTTCCATAAATAAGTGATACCTCAACAATATGTAGAATTATGCAAAGTATTAAGTATGAATGAACTGTAAATGTCGCACCGTTCCATGAGCGTGCTGAACGCTGTATCCTGTATGGAACTTCACACTATTAACTATACTAACTGGAAATGTGTTTAGTTATATTTAACAGTCAAATAGCCGACATTAATAGCACTACATAGAAAAAACCCAAAGGGTTAATGGGAAAAATTCATTTTCCCTCAGTTGTCGTTTTATATAACTCTCCTTGTAAGGGTTGTTCCCTAATCCCGTAATTAACATATCCCCAATTGAGTATGTTGTGAGGTAAGATAATTCACTTTGTATACTTAGTTGGTGGAGTGTTCTTTTTGTCTACTAAAGAAAACAAAAAAGACTTTTAAAAAGGGTGACAATGACAAGTATAATGTATCGCCTTACACCTTGTTCTTTCATACTGCTAACCTTTTAATATTTATTTAATGATCCTACAAAATACTTTTTGTTGATTTTCAATGCCCCTTTACAAGACAATGTCCAGCTTAAGTATAGCAACAGGGACGAACTGTTTTTTTTTCTAAATTTGGAATTTTTTACTTACATATGTACGTACACAAAAAATCGCTTAATAATTAAATTTCGAAGCCAACTATTTTTTTAATTAAAATTTAACTATGGAAAGCATTATAATTGGTTTTAGATGGCAAAAATAGCCCCCCCCCCCCTTCTGCTTTGAAAATATAGATACTCGTTAGATGTTTTAAGTTGTTTTTCGTTTTAGAATAGTTGGTCGAATGGTAAAAATGTCTTAGCCAGTTTTATTGGTTTCATAATTTCCGAAGTAACATTCAGCGCATTTAAAACGGGTATGAGTCCAATATATGAAAAATAATTGTAATTTATGTATGACAACATTATAAAGGGATTACCCTATTTAGTAATATTTTTAAATTCCACATGAAATTCTATTGCAATTACTGAAACTGCCATATTAGATCTCTGTGTGAACAGGGTCTGAACAAATATCCAAATCTTTGCATGTGTAATATGAATGTAATTTTTCCAAAGAGTGCCCTAATTTGGCCAGCACAAATTTACGTCTAGAATTCTTATAAAAGGACAGTTCACGAAATTGGTCCGGCTGCACTTTTCCTTTATTGGTCCAGAGCCTACTGTTGGCATTGCCGCATCAATAACCCTCTCATTAAAACGGATGTTCGCGCGAAGCATCAAGATCTAATCTGAGCACGTGCAGCTATGAGAAACATTTTCTTGGTGGGCTGGCAGATTAGGAAGTTAACGGATATATTCTTGAAGCTCGAAGTAAACAACGCAGAACTGTGGTTAGTATAATTACTGTCACAGCCCGTTTCACGTTCATCTTACAAAGATGGGAGTTTTTGACAGTCCTGAGTGTCTGTCTTACCCAGAAGGATATTTTGAGACAACCGAGCACTTTCTGCGCCCTTGCCCGACGCAGACTAGATCTTGGGTCTACCCTGCTTTCTGTGAATAAGCTGAAAACTTACTTCACCTGTACCTGATGCGCTTCATTAAGGGAACTGGAAGGTTTTATTGAAAGATCTTTTTTTTTGCCGGCGAGGAAAATAGGCCGCCTTGGCCTTCGGGCTCGGTAACTTGCCTCCCCCTACCTTAGAAAAAAAGTGCCTAGAAGCAAATTTCACAACATCTCCAGAATTCAGAGCTGCGTGATAGACGATTATATAATTTTGCAAACTTATGTTGGTTACATACTGCAGTATAACATTAAAAAACTCAAATTATCGAAATATAAATCAGACCTATCGTAATTAGGATGTTATGCTAACGTAGCCGAAGGCTTTCTACATTTTCTCCTTGTCTTTATTACCAATGAGTCCTCTTTCCTATAATATAACAAAAGTGCTAAATTCGTATTCGACGAAAAACAATTTGATATTATAAATCTGTTTTTACGTTGCTGGTCTTAATTTTTCTTTTTTCTCGTTCAAAACCATTCATGGAATCGGCCCGAGGTAGAGTTATAATTGAAATTTGAGTAGCAAGCTTCCTCTCCCCACTCTAATTCTCCTTTGCTTTCATATGCCATATTTTTTCATTTGATATGATGCTAGGAATAACTTTTTAAAAAAACCAAGCACCCGCAGTAACGCTACCACTTTTCTAATATATTTGTCCATGGCAAAAATGATTTTGATTTATTATCAAGTCTTATTATGGCTACATATTTCATTTTAATACGCGTTCATTCTAGGCATGGTTTAAAAATTTCTCCACGAGTTATCAATCAAAACGTCCATGAGCCATGAATCTCGCGGACTTGTATTGAATTCTGAAAAGCAAGTCACATATTCACTGGATTTTATGGAAGTGGAAAGCATGATTTTTCACTTTATGTAATCCGGTTCATTGGGACCTCAAATTAATTGTCCGATTAATTTAATGAACTGAGAAGGGACTTCTGGCAGCGGGAAGTCACTGTGTGCTTTGCCAGAGATGAAAGAGTTCATGTTTCCGCTTAGAGAAAAAAAAACTTTTTTTTTTATTAATTAATTGACGACTCTTGTTGACAGATCTTGTTAGGATTATGATGTGATCTTACTGGTGGAATCATGCTGGTTGTTTTACAGAGGAAGGAAATTTATAATCTATGCATGGGTGCCTCTGTGATAACTCATTTGCATATTTCGTTTTATGTATTTTCTCGGTTAATTAATTTTCTTCTAATATTATTTCTGCCCTACGCGGTCATTTCTGTAATAATAACAATTTACGTGGAATTTTTAATATTTTCGTTCTTATACAGACCTGGCTCGAAATATCGTAGACATAATTTTATGTTTTCTAGAAGAATACGGAATATTTTGAAATTGATTTAATTTTCTAGTGATTTTTCATGCATTACCGTTTATAACAATATGTAAAATAAAACATGCAACAATCCAATTATGATCTCTTCCCTCCTATGTATCTGTTTACTTTTTCTCGGAACGAATTACATATGCAATATATAGTCACCATCATTGTGTGCAAGAAGGCAAGCGTTCTTTTTTCATTCATTAACATTACATAATATTAACATTCATTAACACATGCAAAAAAATTTGTCAAAGTCGAGACTCGAACGTACGTACCTTGTTCTTTTCTTTATATATAAACATTACTAAGCGAAAAGCTCAAGGGATACCCTATAATGCAAAGCATAGTATGGCAGGAAAGAAAGCTAGAAAGGAATTAGGGAGCATGAGGAGAGTGGCAGGTGCCGATGTATGTCACTCTTAAACTTCCGCAGATTGTATGCCGAAGGAAAAGCAGAGGATGGTAGACTGTTCCACATTCGCATAGTTCAGGATAAGAAAGCATCACGGAATTTTACTGCACGGCCGAAAGTATTTTGAAAGGGTGATAGGATGTGCGCGGCTTCCAGCCGGAATATTGCGCGCAGGAATTAATCTGCAAGGGATCAAAATAGATATTTCATTTGGATCATTGACCATGTAATGTAGCGATAAAGGAGCGAAAGGCATCCAATATTACGGCGGTACTCGAGCGAGTCGATATGACAATTTATTTCCACATCGGCAATGAGTATGAGGATTCTCTTTTGAACAATATCAAATGAAATCAAGGCTGCGCGATATGGGAATTGTATTCCACTCTAAGTCTGTACTACTTGTAGAAGAGCACTAAATTTAATAGGCTAAAATATCTCTTAGATCTTTTCAGAAATGCAAGACATTTCGATTCATCTCTATTACTTGTACTTCGTTGTCCTGCCAGCGGAGTTTTCGATTGTCCATTTAAGTCCACTTTTGATGTAGAAGCCTCAATCCTACATCAATTGTGCATGTGGTATTAAGCTTTCACGAACGCAGAAAATTGATGATATATGTACATGCATATGTATACTTATCTATTTAACTTGAACATTCCTCTTTTGCTTTGGAAAGAAATGGTAGTAGATGATAAACACGATTTGTTTCGCAAAGCTATCATGGCTAGTGAGCTCAAACTATGAAGGAGAGTAGTATTAGCCTGAAGGATATCTTTTAGTTCAAGTACCATCGGTTGCGTGCATTGCCAACATATATATGTTTTTTTTTTATTACTGATTCCCACTGGCATGCATATCATGGACTGCTTGATCTTCTATTTCATATGGGTCCACTTTTGTTGGTAGGAGTGTTAGAACTATCTTCATTTCAAGTTTCATTTTCGCTCTAACAGTCACGTTACAAGCTTAGCAAATTACAAATATATTCAAAATTATTATTTTTATTGCAAGCTTATCTTTTATGACATCAAATATTCCTTAAACTCGATTTTTAAGGACATGAAATTAAGCAATATGTATCTGCCTATCCCTAAAAGTAGCTATGGGAGACAGAGAAAGGATGACAAATCTTGTATTGTTATTTATTTCTATTCTATATATTCATTGGGAAATCCACTGAACTGAAAATGAACTATGGTCGATTTCGTATAGAACTTATTATTTCAAGTTCAGTGAAATCCAGTCGTTTAACCAAAAAGAGACAACTATAGAAAAGTGATCCTATGATAATAATGTAAGCGATTTCAGTGGTGTCAGCGGTCTATGTTATACATGTCAGTGCTGATTCGGATCTTCATGTGGCTGAATTCAATTCAATGAACGTTTTCGTTAATGAAAATAATATTTTCAAGTTAAAAGCGAAGAGAAATCGCTATATAGAACCTAACATTTTTTTAGCATCGGTAAGCTCCTAAATTGTTTAGATCACGTCCTGCTTAATACATAGCTTGTCTTTCAATAATAAATGCATGCTAGCATGTGAAACACCAATGTTAGCATATATTCATTTTTGAAGCAGGTTTTGCTAGATTTACTTGTTTAATGAAGTTGTGTTATTATAATGACAAACGCAAGAGTAATAGTACATGTTTGATTTGATCAGCTGTGATATCTTTCGACTCACAATTATTTATAAAAAATTTACTGTTTCCTGTCCTAATCTAAGATATAAATGAGAACATTTACGAATATTTTTGATTAATTTTCAACCCTTTGTTCATTTTGCCTTATGTTTACACAATGGTGGAGAATAGTCATAATAATGTTGTGTATTCGGTCGTTCCTGACATTAACAGAGACCTCGATGACTTTCTTGACACTATGCTTCAGCTAGAAAATTTTACCTAGGGTAAAATGGGAATCAAACTCTGTGCTTCAACCATGGCCACACGCTATTTTGTTTCTCAGATAACCCCAAATCAAAGAAGTATACCGAAGCCAGGGGCGGATCCAGCTAGGGCCCCCCCCCCTGAAGACCACTGAAAAAATTGCAGATCTTCTGAGCTTCTGATTTTTTTCTAACAGAATGATTCACACTATTCTTCTGCACCTTTTGTAAAAAACGTAACAATTTCTGGAAGCGTTCGATATGATTCATTTAGGAATGTAGGCCCTAGCTAGCACCTTGGCCTTCGGTCATGGTTGTTGAAGCTAATAGAGAAAACAGGAAGCGCCGATACCTGTACATGAACGTCGCTTTGCTCGGGGTGTTTGAAGCAAGACAGAGCCTAGTCATGTTAACGCGATAGAAGGTTTGTTTTGTTTTAATTGAAAATAGCTGTCAAAGGGTCTATGATAATCCTTCCATGTAAAGACGGCTTCTTAGAACATTATCGGCGCGGCGTGGCAAAACAAACATTTAAAGAAGCAATTATAACTCGTAATTGAAGAAATTCAGCGAAACTACACAACGGCGAAGAAGTCATTGTGCATTGTTGTAGTGTTATAGTTTAAAGCAAGAGATTATTTTTTAAATATATTTTTTTTATTATTTCGTAAAATGTAATAGTTTTTATAGAATACTTAGCCCAAACGTTAAATAAAAACAAAATAAATCTGCAGATTGGGAAAGTCTCAATCAGTCTCCTAAAGAATTTGATTGGTCGGTCTGTTTTGCTTCAAGGGATGTTGATGAATGCACATTTGAATTTAGTACAATCCTAAGTCTTGGGCATGCGTGAATACAATCGGTATTTACACAGCAGATCTTAACAATAGCAAAATCGTTTTTGGTTTAACGATAAGTGCAACCCAGAAATAAAAGCGAAATAGTTTGCTTTCCGCACCTATCAATTGCATCCATGTCCAGAACTGAAACACTATCCAAAGAGAAAAATTTCTTTTTGAGCAGAATGTTAGAATATTGGCAAGAGGTAAAGGCAGCAAAGGTTTCCGGTCCCAGGTCAAAACTATCAGGAGCAACTTCAGCAGTTCCTCTATTCCTTCACCACTTTACAATGAAGTGATTGATGACTCCCTGAATAAAACTAATATTTTGACTGTTAGATTCACTTCAAATTCTCCTTTTCCACCCACTTCATATCTCCCTTGTGGATGTGTACAAGAGTCAATACACATCCGTTCAACAGATATGGTCAAGGTCCTTAAAGAGATCAACGCCTCCATTGCTGCAGGTCCTGATAGTTTCAAGTGCAATTTAAATAAGAGCTGTGCCTCATTCTTGTCTAAAGCTATGCGAAAACTATTCTACTTGTCCTATTCGACAGGAAAATTTCCAATTGGTTGGAAACTACCTTACGTTCAGCCTATTCCCAACCCAAGAAACATTTTTTTTTATATAGTAGTAACCGTCAAGTTTCCATTACCAATTTATATAACTTGAGTTATATAGACTGGTACTCGAAACGTCTTTGTAACTACTATAAACCCCTTATAGAGCTTAAATGGAGGATTATATAAAGGTTACCGTGACTTGATTTAGATAACGTTATATAACTAAAAGTTTTATAAAATGAGTAACCAAAATATTCTGGTTACCTTAATATAACTTCTTATATAACCCTTATATAACCCAAGGTGCTCTCGATTAATTTATTTTGGTCACAGCAGTGGTTGCAGTAATGTTTCGGTTACCTTTATATACTTTGTTTATAATGGTGATGGTAACGTTTCCACAACGCTTGGAACTCTTAGACGGATTACTTTCAGTGATTGAAATGTTAGGGAAATTATTTTTCGTTACCTTTATAAAACAATATTTACCATACCTATCTTGACATAGAATTTCGATTTTTTTTTTTTGTATTTTTATAATGTAAGGGTTTAATATTTCTACATTTTAGAAGTACAATTTTTCGGCATATATGTGGTGAAATTCAGCTGCAATTAAAATTTTACTGTGAATATCATCATAGATACTTCTAAAAAATACAGACCCCTTCAAAAATAAGCAATTTTTAATAATTTTAATTAAATATGACAAAATTTATAAATTTCTCTTAGGTGGTATTAATTCATAAAAATTACATAACATAATCTAGAAATGTTATGTAAATAAAAAGATGTATTTTCTTCATATAAAAATAAAACGGAAGCCATATATCTGCAATTTAAAAAATTAGCTTAGCCGACATTTTCTTTTTTATCTGCAATGGACAGATGAAAAAATGGCGGCTTGTACTTAAATGAACAAATTACCATTATAAAACTTCAAGTAGTTTTATATAAACTGAATGACCCTTATAAAACTTCTAGAATTATTATATAAACTAAAGGCACTACCATGCTTCGAAAATGGTCCTTATGTACCCTTTAGTCATAATATGTAACCTTTGGTAATGTTATATATCTTAATTATAGTCACAAAAAAACAGACAGTGTTCTTATATACCCTTTGGTTATATTATGTTATATAAATAAAAACAGTTTTATAATGGCTCCATTCGACACTAAAAGTAATTTGTTTTTATAACGATCACCGTAGTTACTAAAGGGCCACCAAAAAATTTTACGATATTTTATAGTGGGTATATGTATTACCGAAAGCTCCCAATTTTTATTAAAGTCACCTAAATTACTAAAAGTTGTCGAGTTATACAAGGGTAACCACGGATACCACAATAAACACATATTACTAATAAGTTTATAACGTGGTGATCAAAACAATTATAAAACTTTCTTATATACCTTCTGGTTACTCTAAGTCATATAGACCGGTGATTGAAACATTTCCATCACCAACTTATAAAACCTTTAGTAACTTAGTTCCACGATAACCATTAGTAACCTAAAAAAACTCTAATATAACTACATCTCCAATTGGTAATATTATAAAACTCTTATATAACCACTGAAATTCTTATATAACCGAGTAACCATTATATACCCCTAATAAAACTGCCCATCACCTTCAGTCACCAAAAATTGGAAAAATTGTTACTTGGGAAGAGAAGAAAGGGTAGTGATCCCTCAAATTATCCACCAATTACAATCGATTCTTTAAAAGATTTTTGAATATATCGTTAACTACTAATTAATGAAATATCTAGAAACTAATAGAACCCACAACGATGGCCAATATGACTTTTCTTTTTCTGACTTTCTTATGGAACGTTGAAGCCTTAGTCTTCTCATTTCTTTGGTGAGTCCAAAATCGATGCCTAGATATTTCAAAAGCCTATCATAGTGTCTAGAGTTCAGCCCTTTTAGCCAAACTTAAAGCACTTGGCCTCTCTCGTCCTCTTCTATTATGAATGTAAAGTGTTTTATCTAGTCGCTTAGTACGAATTATATTAGATGGCGTTACATCTCAATCTCAGCTTAGAAATGCCTGGTTGCCTCAGGGCTCTGCTTTCTCTCCATCTCTCCCCTCAATTTTCATTAATGATCTGCTTTCCCTCACTTTCAATCCCATTCATTGTTTTGCCGATGACAGTACCCTTGGTTTCGCTTACTCCCTTGGCACCCTTGGGGACAACAGAGGAAATGTCGCATCTGTCAAACTAGATTGCATGATTAGATCTTTGAACCACCTTGATAATATCCTCGCTTGTAGCAAGCCGAATCGCATCGAATGCAATACATCTAAGTTCCAAAGCTGTCTCATCTCTTCATAACAAGATCATAATTTTTCCACTGGCGTTTCTACTGATGGAGCACTTCTGGACGATACAGCCTCTTTATGCTTTCTTGATAATAATATTTGCGGTACTAAGCTGAACAGATCACAACTTCTCTGTTGCCAAATAAGCAACGAAATATCTTGGATATCTGAAAAGGTGTAAAAAATATTTCAGCCCGTCGATTCTAGCGCTCCTCAACAAGCCTCTACAAGAATGGAATGCAATTTCCATATGTAGTCCGGATCTGGTCGCAGAGCCTTGGCTTAATTGGATATTATCCAAAGGAGTGCATTCAGTTGGCGATGTGGAAAAAATTTGTCATATGGAAACACTCGAGCACCGCCGCAATATTGGTTGCCTTTCACTCCTATATTGCTACATGCATGATCAATGTTCTGATGAAATGTCTAGTTTGATCTTGGATTCCTCTATGTAATACTCGCACTGTAAACCGTCCACATCATTTTACCCTTAAAAATATTTTCGGACATGTGCGATCGTGGAACAGTCTCAAATCTTCTGTCTTTTCACCGGCATGCAATGTGCGAAAGTTTAAGGGTGACATATATCAGCACCTCCGCCACCCTCCTCAGGTTCCCTAATTACATTCTTTATCACCTTCTTGCCATGCTGTGCTTTGCTTTGTGACTGCTATTTTAAATAAATGTAAATTTGTAATTCCTGGATTTTAAAAAGAAAAAAATTATGATGATTTGTTAATTTGAATAAAATACATTTTCCTAGTTTTACTAACTGAAATGGATGATTGGGAAGTTTTACACTTCCACCATTTAGAAACCAAAAAAAAACAAAAAAAAATGAAAGTCTCCTTTAACTTTCGAGAGTGGCAAAGAACGTTGAGCAACTTTCTTCATTGTGAGTGGTAGCCACTTGCTAATCTGTTCGACTCGTATCTTTTAAATGATAAATTTTGTGCCTCTGACATTTGCGAGTGGTGGCGAGTGTTTCCAAACTTTTGTTCAGTTTTCAGCACATATCATTTTTACACCATAGTTGCGCCCCCCACCTCACCAGAATCCTGGATCCGCCACTGATCGGAGCCGATGTTTTTTGCGAAGATCCTCGTCTGAAAATGGACATATACCTTGAAAAGAATGGCATGACATTCTAGACCTAAATCAAGACCTTCCTGGAAGCAGGAAAATATCTTCTCATCTGTCATACAAAGAACAAGAATATTGCTATCTGCTCAGGCAGCCGAGAGCTGCTGTCAAAGCCTCAATAAAGTCCTTCGTAATCTCCAAATTGGTACTGGAGTGTAAAACCATCCTGAATTCTCTTTTTCGGGTAGAGCTAGATGACTGTGGGAGAAACCTAACCTAAGGTAAACGAAGAAGGTTTGAAACTTAGCAAGCTAATCCTGAGACCACTAGTGTTCATTCTTACTGTGCACTCCTCTCTGACTCACTTTCCGGATACTTCCGATTTCGAAACCTGTTAAATAGGCTTCATGAGGCGGGAAGGTGGGATTGGCCCAATTCTAAATATTGTTACAGCGTCCGGCTGGGATTTAATAATAATGTCTCGTAATTCTTGAGGGTGAGCAATGGTACTTGTTGAGGGCGAGGGATCTCAACCTCTCTATAATCCATTCATTTCTGTTTCATAGTATAACATTTCAAATAATATACAAACTAAGCTTAGGTTGAGAAAATTTTATTTTTTCTGCAGGTTCTTCGGAGCTTTAAGTTCTACAGAGATGCGCTCGTATACTTTCCGCTTGTTATTCTCGAGACTAACACAATACTGCTACATCTTCACTAATTGTTTAACCAAATTAACAAATAAGAAAGAGTGCCTCCATCATCCCATCTAATAAGTTTTATTTTTATTCAAATATCAATGCATTTTTCTGAATCATTCTCCATTAAGAGCATCTTAAATAAACATGTTTTTCTTTTTTTAATGAAGCAGGATCTTAAAAACTTAGGTGCAACAATTCTAAATGTTGTTAATAAGAAAATAAGTCCTATCAGTAGCTTAAGAAAAGAAAAAAGTAAGTTGGTTGAAACGGGACGAAAATGCAAAGAAAGACTCTCTTATCGCACGTAAATCTTGTCACAGATTGCTTCTTCTAATGGTCATTAGGCAAACAAAATTCAATTATTTTGTAATTATTCTGTCTGATTGTAGGTACTTCTGAATTAAATTTGATATCTGTCGTCACTTTTAATGTCGTCACTTTAAAGGCATAATTATCCAAAACTTTAATAACAATGAATCAAAAATTCGCTTCGCTAATTGGTATAAAAACTTAAACCAATCTGCATCCTCATGAAAGGTCAGTGCTGTGCTACTGAACTTTATGATTTATTATAACCAGTCCTTTACTACTGGCCAAAGGGCAATTACACAAATCAATATTTTCGTGTCTATTTTTTTTTTTTGCAAAATTGATTTAATATTCATTGACTATATTGGTTTCACAGGTTGGCTACATCTTTCACCCAAATGAACCGAAAACTAGTCATTTACTTCATCTAAGGAATCACGATGAACTCATCTCTAGTGCAGTTCTCAACTATTACTCAGTAATTTCACAAATTCCACATTTGCTCCCCGCTTTGATATTAGATTCTCTACCTTGCAGTTTTTGAAGTAATCAACACATCAGATCTTCGACAGAATGTCATAAACAAGTGCAGAGGAATAGGATTGGGGATCTCCAATATTAGCATCCTGTGATTTACAATATTCATGTAAGTTGGAGGCGCTGATATCTTGGGATTTTATTAAATGTTGGGTGTAAATGGACATTAATTATATTTACATAAATGTCCATTTACATTGAGTTGCTATTTCATTCAAAGGAATACAAGAACTAGGCAAACTTCCATTGTTTGATTACAATAGTTACATGTTTCGATATTAATCCATGCAAGTTTCATAATAATTATCGGAACGTAATTTTTAGGTATTTTATTCAGAAAAAAACCGATTTTGAAGATAGATTTTTTATTTCATTTGCTCGACGTTTCGGGTCCAGTTGCGGCCCTTCTTCAGTAGCTCTACATAAATAAAATTGCACATATGTCAGTTTTCTTGAGAAAATTTTTTGACATACCTTTTTGTCTGCGCGTATAAATGATTTTCTTAAAAGTAATAATAAATAACAATTACATAGAATAGAAGAACTCATTGCATTAGAATAAAAATAAAAATAAAATAAAATACATTGTTAATGCAAACTTCAAACAAAATCCAATTTACATGCTACGAGGACAATATGAAAGTGAGCGGTTGTCGAGAAGAAAACGTTTATATAGGTGACTAATACTATGGTTTTAATTTGCTCAGTATGTATTTGTATTCTTTATTTATTAGTTCTGTGTTCTGTCTTAGGTTTATAACTCTGTTTTTATTAACGTATATGTGGCATGCTTCTTTTAGTTCTCGTTTTTTCCTATTATTGTCCATGTTTATTATTTTTGCATTATCGAAAGAAAATACATGCCCTGTTTCTATTGAGTGGGATGCTAGTGTTGATCGTGGTGCTTCCTTTTTGATATATACGCTTTATGTTGTGATAGGCTAGTTTTAAGCTTTTTTGATGTGTGTCCGATTTACGCAGCGTTGCAGTTCTCTCATTCGACCTTGTTTACAAAAAAAAATCAGCTGTAAAATCTGCTGTAAACTCATATAATAATTATCATTTACATATTTTCAGAATTTTTGCAGCTGTCTAATTTCTCTTTCGTAGAAATTTATCTCTTCGAAACTTTCTAAGGCGTATGTTTCGCTCAATACAAACTGTTCTTTAACGGAATTATGAAAATCTGATGGGAACTTATATGTAAAGTCTATAGCTTCAATAAGTCAGTCCCAATTAATTTATATTACAGTCATAGCAATCAGGATTCTTAGGGAAAAGTTAGATTTATTTTGACGCAGCTTCCCTTAATAACGACTGAAGTGATATTTTGAAAAGGGGTTATATGTCTTGGTATTTTCATAGATAGGAGACTAACTTGGAATTCTTATTTAGAAATAGAAGATAGTTAAAGAAAGCTACAAAGGTAACATGGAATCTTCGGTAGGACCAAACTTTACACTCTATAACAAGAATTGAGTTGGCCGTCATCCGCAACAGGACTTGGGGTGCTTTCAAATATATGAGAAGATCACTAGCTCTTTTTGAGTTAAATGATTTTTTCTCCAGTTGGTCAGAGAAGCATTCACTTCTCCCAAAATATGAAACAATTTATATATCGCACAAAGTTATTTTGATTTTTATTAAAATTCTAACAAATCACAACCGAAGCACAATATTTTAATATACGAAAATCAAAGTTATATTCCAAGTTCAGTATCTTTACTGAATCAGAATCATTTTTATTATTAGAAAAGCAAAGTAGTATTAACTACAATATTTTTACTCAAACACACTCTTTTTTTGTTAAGAAAGTCAAAAGTTATTATATATTAGAGTTCAATAACTTTACTATGATCTGCGCGAGCTTGAAAACTTAACCAAAAACTGACCCGCTCCATTGATCCTCGCTGCTTTTTATTTTTAACCCATTATTATCGGCTCTCTCAAAAAGTACAACCAATCGATAGAAATCATTATACCGGAGGTAACGCCCACTGAAACAATTGTTTGTTCATGTCCATAATTACATACAATTCAAATGATATGAGTGCAGGCCAATGGTTAAAATTATTGGCGCACCATTCATACATAGAAATGTAGGGGAACGACTTATGTATTATACAAGTGGCACCGAGGTGACGGGCCGTTGCGTTCTTGAGTGCATTCGCCTCAATTTTAAAAGACCTGGGCTTATGTAGTTATTATGCATGGTCAGCTATAAGATCCAAATAGTGAATCTCGAAGCCTATCCAGACTTGAATACGGGCATATCTTAACCTTTTCGTGGTCCCCCTAACAGCGCCAATAAGGCTAATAAGGATTGTATTACCTATATAAGCTACGTACAATTTTTTTAGTCATTGCAAATAAGATCTAGGCCCGAGTGGAGTAACGAAACAATTACAAAAAGGATATCTTGCATGGTGATAGCCACTGGGAGTATTCATGGTCTGTGGATCATGCTTTATGAAAGCCATACCAAATGGGCAGCCCGACATTGGCTAACTTGGTACCACGGGGCGAAGGAGCCTTGAATATTGGAATTATTCAACTCAACTTGGGATGGCCCCTTTACGGGAGCGTCGTAGTTGCTCTCGTGAAGGGTGCCGTGATCTTAGATCGGCAGAGATTGGATAGGTCTCATTTCTACCAATAACTTTATGTCATGTCATGTTCTATTGGCATACTGGAACTCGTTGTTCCGTACACGAGCATTCCTGCTTGCGTACGCCCAACAGGTGTTCTATGTTCATCGCAGGCTCTTCTTCAGTTCCTGGTTCTTCCTCGAAAACGTATGTCTCAGGATTCTTTTCTTCCTCTATCAAAGCTTGTCTATGTCGCTCGACTAGAACATTTTCTAGACCTGTCGTTTGCAATGACCGCTTCCCCAACTTCACTTTCAATTCCTGTATGCGAAGCTCCTCTAGTTTGCGTCTCATTCTTGCGTCTTGTGTAATTCACTCACAGTTTAATATAACATTATCTTTCGGAATTTTTACTCACGATTTCACAAAATCACTCTATGAATTTCAAAGTCAAATGCCACCACTTTATTTCGCGATTTTATCCCACTTCTGACACCAGTTGTTACGAGCCTTAGTTCGTTTTTTAAAACACAATAGTTCAGATATCATTAACAAGTTCTTTCTTTTATTTAACTTCACTATTTACTTTTATAACATTTACAAACAATTATCAAATCAACTCTTTATAGTTATCGCTAGTACTGTACTTCTAATTATCGCAATTGTTTACTTCGTTCATTTCACTGTCTGAAATAAGACTGCCTCCTGGATGTGAGTAGCGCCGTATTTATACTCAACAAATTATCCTAGAACCTTCCTGACTATTCTGTTCTCCAAACGCAGTTTACTAGGATGTCACTAACCTAAAGTTGTCTCCATTTCCAATAGATGTCGCTTGTATCATTTTGTGGCGCATAACAATATTAACCGTATTAAACTCGGTAAAGAATTCTACACGCCGCTTTCTTCTACTCCAAGCTCGAAGTTTAATAAATCTATTTGTAATTTGATTTTGAAGATCTTGTAACGACCTTCCCCTCTCTACATATACGAAAAAATTGTTACGAAGTGAAATTCTCTGTAAAGCCTACTATTGAATTCATTTTTAAATTATCTCCAACTAGTAATAGTGGAACAAAATATAAGGTTGAACTTTTTGGTATGGTTATTGAAATCCCTTCTAAATCTAAATCTTTTAGTTGAGCAATTAATTTTTGAAACGTAGATTGATTACCATGTAAAACTCTATCTGAGGAAAAAAACAAAGACACAAGAAAAATACTTTTAAGCTTAGATGAGTATTCCGGAGGTATCTTTACAATAGAACTTGTGTGCTATTGCTTGTATTGCTTGTGTGCTCCAGCTCTTAAACCTGGTGGATTTCCAGGTTCATAAACATAAAACAAAACTACCAACGGTATTACAATCTTATTCGTAAACTTGGATTTTAAGCTTTTCCATAATTTTGAATTAATAATAGTAGAAATATTATCCGTGTTTTCTGTTTCCTTCTTAATATATTCTAAACCTAAGTAGGTAGAGAGCCCGGGGCATAATGACGAAAGAGTTGTCTCTACGTTTTTCTTACATCCCTGGGTCGATTTCTTGAAACCTTAAATATACCAATTCGAAGTAGGGTCAATCAGGGACAAAATGTGATATAGATAATTACCATCTAGCATCCCTCTGAAGTGCGCTGTTGATCTAAATGGAATGATAACCAGTTCGTCACTATTCGTCACATACGGGGCATAATAACGAAGGGCTCGGGGCATAATAACGAATTATATTTCATACATGAAATAACATCTTTTTTTTTATCAAAACTTATTATTATTAATTTAGTACCATAATTAGGCTTGAAGAAATATGGTTTTTATAAAAAAATTATACATTTGTAAATGAGGAACACCTCGAGTTTCGAATTCGAAAAATTCAAACTGAAAGCATCTGATATTTTACCTCGAAAACAATTCCTGGATTTCGGAAGTTTTAGAATAAATATGTTGATGTTCCAAAATTTATTTTATATTCATAGAACTCGAAAAAATATTGTTTTTACAAAATGCCGGTTTCTCGGTTTTTGAGCATCCAATGTCCCAAAAACTGAAAAATTTACGAAATGCCAAGCACATTAATTATTGGAGTCATTTTCCTTGACAAAGAATTTTCTTCTAATGTAAAATTATGTCTTCTGAAGCCGCTCTTCGCTGAGCCTACCAGAATGTGAAAATTTAAAAATGATACTTATTCGATGTCTTCATCTGTGCAGTCAATGCAAATATAAACGTTTGGAAGGGAATTTTGTGAACATTCCAAATGCGTATATTTCTTTTTTACGCATCCTGTATTGGATGCATTTATTATAACTGGTCGGCAAGGAAATGTTTGTTTGTTTCTTTTTCGATTACGGGATTTTTTCGACGGACCGGAATTACAATCTGGACCTGCTGAAGTTGGCAAAACTGGTTTTTTATTGATAGACATTATTTTGATGATGTTTTTCGTACTTTTTGGATTTCGATTATAGGATCTGTTCGACGGACCGGGATTAAAAACTAAACCCGCTGAAGTCGACGCAACTGGATCTTTTTTTACGAACACTTTTTTGATGGTGTTGTTCGTACTTTATGGATTTCAATTACGGGATCTGTTCGACGGACAGGGATTAAAAACTGGACCCACTGAAGTTGGCGCAACTGTTTCTTTTTTTACGGAAACTCATTTAATGATGCTGTTTTTAGTTCTTTGGACAGTATTGTAGATTTATTGTTTCGCCTCTCTTCAATGCGCTTAGCATCGAATTTCAATCGGTCTCTCACTGGTGAATCCGTCAGAATCTCAGTTGTTCGCTTTTTTCTTCCTCTTCTCGGTGTAGACCTTGCGCCCGCTTGTTGCAGTGGACGCAAATCCAAAGTAGAGCATGTCTTTGGGCCAACTGAACTATTGAACATTTCCGGTTCATAGGTATTTTCCATATATTGTTCTGCGATGCATTTGATTGAAGTCTGTTGGTGGAGATGCTAGGCATGAAGTCAAGCTCTGTGAATACGTTTGGAATAAGGGGTGATATTCCAGTAACTTCGAAACCAGCTACGATATTCGACACAGTAGCAGCCACTGGTAAAGCTTTTGCAAGAATTCCTGGTATATTATAAATGGATATGCATTTGCCTGGATTGTTAGTTATCCATGAATCACATTGAGAGTTTATTGCTTTTTTAAATGGCCCAAATAAACTTCTATCTAACGGCTGCAGGTAATGTGTGCAATGTGCAGAAAACGATAGTAAAGTAATCCCGTTCTCCTTGCATAAGTCGATTGCAGCTATGCTTAAATGCGATTCGTGGTTATCCACCAGCAGTAGCACCGAGAGCAGTTAGTATCGCTGATAAAATGATTCAAGAATTTAGTAATTTTCCGTTTTCATCCATCCAGATTTATTGGCATCTCCGCTGCAACCCGGTGTGCCACCTTGAAGGAAGTAATTGCGGAAAAACGAAAAACGGTGGTATTTGTACCCCTGTAGCTGAAACATCTACAGCAACTGTAACAAGCTGGCCTCGCGCTGCAGATGTGATTCTTCCGATTTGTTTAACACCTTTACGTGACACAATTCGATTAATAATACAATGAAAACTTAGTAGCCCATATTTTATTTTTAAATAAAAATGTAATTCACCAGTTTCATCCATATTAAATATATCCTTCGCAGAAAAGTTCATTCGTTCCAAAACTGTCCCATGATTGTTGAAAAACAAGCCGACATTTGTGCTATTGAAATTAGACGCCCTCGCTTGTAGCTTGTGGCTTTCTTATTGATAGGTTTGAGTGCCTCTTCAGAAAAGAGCCAAGCCAATCTGATCCAGCACAACCCGATTTATCCCAAGAATTTGGACATTTGCGCTGTTGGGACAAGCCGAAGTAAATATCGGAACATGCAGCGATATAACAGACCAACTCCTTCTCTTGCTCTTCCGAACACACCTACAACAACCAGCATTTGATTAACCTATACGAAACTCAAGAGAGTATAAATGTATGTTTTACCTTTTTGAAAGGTAAGACATTTGTTGATAAATTTCTTGTTTCTCTATTACTTAGACTTTTATTTAACGGTCTTAATGTTGCTTCAGGAACATTATATTGACGTGCTACACTATTCACTCTTCTGCTTTCTTCTTTTATAAGATTTAATGCAGTAAGTAATACTTCTTTATTAACCGCGGAGGTTTTTCTTTTATATTTACGTACCATTGCTAATGGAAATGGAAATGAAATGTCATTAAACTAAAGCTAAGTAGCAATGATTAAAAATAAACTACGTATTGATGGTAATTTTTATTAACAAGTATTTAATCAAATCATTGATTTAAACATAAGTCTTCTTTGTTTTCTTTATTTTGATGCATTATGTGTTGAATAATTCTCTACATAATACTGATGCAGTTAATTTATTTTCTATTATAATTACACATATATGCCCAAGAGAGGCTTATCCGTTAATGAAATTAAAAAAAATATATCACGTTGATTAACGGTTAAACATCTTTTCTTAGTGTAAACACTCGTCAGTATGCCCCGTAAAAATTATTCCCGTATAATGCCCGTCATTATGCCCCGTAAAATGCCCGTCATTATGCCTCGTAAAATGCTGGTCATTATGCCCCGTAAATCCTCCTCATTTTGCCCCCCCCCCGACATGTTATGCAAAATTTATCGTAAACCAATATGAAATCTATTATTATACCGACAAACTGCACACCATAAATACATTAGACTTACTCACCATTCAAATCAAAATGCCTAAAATATCCCCTCAAATACAATCTTTGGAACAGCTAAAACTTTTGCGTAGGTATTCTAATTGCAAAATTCGTCTGCTCTTTTCGTACAACAAACATAGAATAATGCGAAAAAAATGTTAACCATATGTTGGCAATACTTAACCTTGCATTCTGGGTATCATAGCGCGAGTTTAGAATAACGCTGATTACAGATAATATTCATTCGCCACTATGCCCCGATCGTCATTATGCCCCGGGCTCCCCTACATCAAAATTATTTGAATTCTCGAAAAACGATTTTAAAATTTTCTCAGAGGAATTATTTGGCCCTCACAATCTTTCACGTGCAGTGTTACTTGATAGTTTATTCTGTAGTAATCTCTTTACTCGAAATTATATACTTTTTGCGCCTTATTAAAATTTTTAATTTTCGAATTATTTTGATCGCTTGCACTCGGATGAATAACTTTCAAAAGGGTTGTTGTCTAAAGCGCACATAAGATTACTAAGAGTTGGATAGCCCTTAATTTCACTTTTGATAATGCCAAAAACATAATAAAATAACGATATCAGGTATTCAATTATCGTTTGTACCACAGCCTTTGTTACGGTGTTGTTGTCATAAAGTCTGGCAATGAAAACAGCTATGAACACTAGATTTTAAACTTTCAAAAACTGTCTGTATGTTTTTATATTGATAACTTTCTCCCCAGTTTTGTACATGTTTACCAGCATATGTGCTCTCAGACTTCTCTTTATTACATATTGTACTTAAATTTAATTGATTGGTTTTATCATATATCTCTGAACTTGTTGGAGGAGTCTTGTGGAGAACCACGTGTTTTTTAGGATATTTATCAGAAAGTTTATGTAATATATTAGTATGATTGGAGAATTTTTGTGAACCGAGAAAGGTATATTATAAAGCTTACACATAAACATTTTGTAAACATATTTTGTTAAAAATATCCGATATGTTTGGAATATTTTTATCCCATTTCGTTTTTATATCAAAAATACCCTGCTGTCTTAAGAGCCAAATGTGCTCACATTCTACTGGATACTGCGCTTGTGAAACGTGAAAAGTCGTGAAGCAAATATCTATGACATTTAGTAAGTATACGGCACTAAATAAATAAAACTATCAACAACTACGCACACGTTTTCAATTTGGTTGGTGGACGGATGATAATATTGCTGCACGGTGAGTCCTAGATTTTGATAAATGTCAAGAATTTTGGGATGAACGACAATTCCCTCTCTACTCTCAACAATGCTGAGCTTACAGAAAAGCCTTCCTTTTTTCTCCTGTATTTTGGGGCTTGCAAGGTATACGCGAAGTCAAGAGCATTACCATTATATAGTGTTTAGAATCTATAAGCAAATATGTTTAATCAGCAACATGATTAAAAAAAATCTATTAACATTGCAAATGTTGGTTCCCTCCAAACAATCTAAGAGAACATTATCGGAAGAACGCAGATGATTTTTTCTGAGTTTCAATTTTTTGTTAAAGAAATGATCACATTTGTTGTATAAGATATTTTCTTACTTGCGGATAGGATCTTGTAAAGTCTAGGTCAATCTAAAATAGAAGGCAGCTATATTACGTATTGTATACAGTGAAAATAATAGTTTAACTCTTACAAAAATATGACCTGTACTCGTTTTAATTGCAGGATAGGTAACAAATATCTGAGCAATGTCTGTAGCCTTCTGAAAAAAAGCGATGCGAATATTATAAGGAGACTCCAAATTTTTCATGATTTCATCCTACGGCTGGTCATAATTTTGTAACCAAGTATTACTTTGCTTTTCTTCTGATCAAACTACAAGCCATAACGTTTAAATAGTCCTTACTAAAAACTGAAACTTAGAGCATACGTAAAGGTGTGTCCTTTTCTTGAGAAAATTCTTCAATATCTTCGTACCGCGGTGGTAAGACCTTGGCCTTCTTAAAAAAGTAAGCTTATTTCTATACTTATCCATGAGCTTTCCTCTTGATATTCCCGGCTTCTTTCTTCGTGAATCCCGCTTTCGTACATGTAGAACATAATATATGCATGACTTTTCGTTGGCAGAGAGCTCTATAATTTTATCAGATAATTCTGAAAACAATTCATTTGATAATCTTCTGAGAGGATTTAATTAGCGAAGGAGATTTCTCGTCTTACCAGACTGAAATTTATTTAAAATCAATTCAATAAATTTACAAAATGCATTTTAAGTGCAAAAAAAAGTGATTGAACTTTTCGACGTAGCGATCAGAGAGGTCTCATCGGTATGGTTAACTCTCATCGTCTACCATAGAAGTTCAATGATAGAGGTCACACCAATTGCCCATATACGGGGAACAAGTACCCAATTTCAAAGTAAAGTGAGAAATCTTGCCACCATATAATTCACATTTACTTTTTATAAAAATCGAAATCCCGAATCTTAAAATCCTGAATTATCAAAATCCCGACTTTTCCAAAAATCCCGAATTGCAAATTCCCGAATTTAAAAATCACGAATTTTAAAATCCCGAATTTAAAAATCTCGCATTGAATTAATATAAAAAATATGTTTCTTTGTAAAAGATGCTTTATTACAAAAAAAAAAAACAAATTAAATAATTTCGTATTTTAAGACAACTATAATAATGTGTGAAAATATCTTAGAAATATTTCTTTTCCGAATAGTTAAATCGCTGTAGGTATATGTAACCAGAGTACACAAATCTCCTGGAAGAAAGTAAAAATATAATTTAAAATTTCTGTTCGAATTTAAAAAATATTGACATACTTAGCTGAGAGAAATATTATGGGCTATCATTTTAAGATATTGTACTTTTCCAAGAGATCCCCGCAAATAATAAATTGCAACTGATTCCCGTTAATGGCACGATATTATAAATAACATCTGGTAGAAGAATGTAATAACTTCTCTTCTTGCATTACAAAATTTTGAAGATTATTATATATTAATGAAATCATGTGTGGCGGCCGCACATGATTTCATTAATATATAATAATCTTCAAAATTTTGTTATGCGGGATTTTTAAAATCGGGATGTTGGAAGTCGGGATTCTGTACTTCGGGATTTTGCACATCGGGATTCTGTAGGTCGGGATTACGAGTACGGGATATTGTTATCGGGATTTTGAAAACCGGGATTACGTAGGTAACCCATGCGATCAGAGATAACCATACCGATGAGGCCTCTCTGATCGCTGGGTCGAAAAGGATTTAATTATGTATATAAGCATATTTTAAAATTAATAATAATAATCCAGTTACCTAAGATTGGAAATTAGAAAATGTTGGATGACAATCTTCACCAAATGGTTTTGTGAAATTTAATCAAAATAGCTTTGTATGCTGTATAAGGAAATAATGGCATTGCCTATACAATTTTCAGATAGAAATTTCTTCTGGTTGAATTCAGACGGTAGTAAAGTGTACCTAGGTTTCTTCTTTATTTGTTCTTCAGGCTCATCGAAGGCGAAAACAATTGATCATGATGGATCAGCCTCATTTGACGACACAGTAGCAGGAGGCATAAGAAATATATTTTCAACAGTGTCCGCAAGGAAATCCGGGTGATTAAAACTCAATAGCTGGCCATACACGAGCGGAATTTTGTACGGATTTGATCTGCGGACCACATCCTCTGGATCTGGTCCGCGGAACTGAGTTTCGCGGATCAGGTCCTTTGTCGCCCCTTAACGTGCCGGATCTGTTGAGCGGACCCCGTCCGCGGATATATCTGCTTTTCAGTATATCAGGTCGGTAGTAAAATTTACTGCATGTTTTTCTTTGGTTTTTGACGGATCGGATCCGCGGACTTGGTCTTTCTTGCTTGTTTGCAAGATCTCGGGCCTTTCACGCCGGATCAGCCATATAAAATGGAACCGCAGAGTTGTTTTAAATTATGATGCAGTTATAAAAAAGGAGGAGAGATCGAAATGGGTTGAAAAGTGATTAAATGAAAAAAATGCTTGTGGATATATGAAATTAATAAAAGGGCTCCGGACAAATGAACCAGACGATTTCAAAAATTGTTAGGTAAATAAAATATATTAAAAAAATTAGGTGAAATTTAAC
The DNA here is from genome assembly GCA_963930735.1 of Dioctria linearis. Lineage (NCBI taxonomy): Eukaryota > Metazoa > Arthropoda > Insecta > Diptera > Asilidae > Dioctria > Dioctria linearis. The sequence continues at coordinate 91,703,606 of OZ005740.1, read as the reverse complement.
AGCATTTTTTTAAAACACTTCTAAGGCTTACTTACGCCATATTTGAGTAAAACGACACTATACGAGTAATATTACAATGCATACCTTTCGAAGAACTTGTATGTGCCACGCTGAGATTTCTTGCAACTGACAGATCAAATGAAGATTTAAATTTTCGACTGGAATTGCTGCTTAAACGTTAGGATAAATAATTCCAGAAACGTGTGAGATGATATTCAAAGTCTTAAAGGCCTTCACATGCTTTGAAGGTGTGTAACTTTACTCACATTATTATTATAATTTTTTGAAAATATAATACAGTCCATTGGAAAGATATAAGAAATAATTAAACTGCACAGTGAGTAATAGCAACATTATTAGAATATAGTATTCTCTACTCTTTTGTGTTTAATGAAAAGACCGCAGAACTCTTACTACAACAACTGCGCTGTTAAGGGCCGATGACGGACTTGAATCAATGGAACCGTTCCACGGAGGAACTGCTCCGCGGAATTGATTCAGTTGTTTTGCTCACTAACATACGGAATTGGTCCGGAATCGTGGACTGAGGAAAGTGCTTTATCGAGCCATCCCCGGTCCGCTCTACCGACGGCTCTCTTAGTAATGAGGGAGCTGGCGCCGGTGTATACTTTCCTGAGCCTGATATTGGGATGGAGTACTCACTTGGAAGACACAACACTGTCTTCCAGGCTAAAGTCTTCGTCATATCGATGGCAGCGAAGTTAGCACTTGATATGCAAATCAAGGAGAAGGACATTACTATCCTTTCGGATAGTCATGCAGGCTAGATGGCTCTGAGTGGCCCTCGGATTACATCTAAGTTACTGGGTGATTTGATTTTGGGTCTTTTGTGGATAAGTTGTTTATCCACAAGAACGTGTCCTTTCTGTGGGTTACAATGGTCACATGCGTATCACGGGGAATGAAAGGACTGACCTTTTATCTAGGGCTGGCTCTAATTCTCCGTTCCTTGGACCGGAACCCGCCGTATGCGGATGTTTATAGAAAGCATCATCAGAGATGGGCGAACCTGAATACTTGCAGGTATACAAAACTGTTTCTTGATGGGCCCAATGTGAATATCTCTGATTTCCGGACGGAAACAATGTAGAACTGTGGTTGGCATCATCACCGGTCACAGCTCACACCACGCTCATCTAACAAGGATGGGAGTTGTTGACAGCCCTAAGTGTCTGTCCCTGGAGGGAGATCCTGAGCGAACCGAACACTTTTTGTGTGCGTGTCCGGCCTTCGCCCGGAGCACATAGGATACTCAAGGGTCTGCACTTCTATCTGTGGCTGAGCTGAAAAATCTTCCTCACCTGGCCTGATGCGCTTCATTAAGAGGACAGGAAGGTTTTGGTGAATGGGCTTCTAGCAGGACATGACCATGGGCCGCTATGGCCTCCATGCTTGAGATAGGGTCACCTGTCCCAGTATTTAAAAAAAAATCTTTGGCAACAAAATGTTGAACATGTCATCATTAGACTGAATACATCTTCATATTTCACCGCATATTCTGAAAATATACGCTTAAGATATCACAATGTCAACACTAAAACATTTAATACCCGTAAAAACTGGAACATAAGCCTCTAACTTAATTTCTTTTAAAACCTCACGAATTTCAGTTATATTGCTACAAAGAATAACTCGCACGATTAAGACTTCAAACCGACTGTGACTACAACTTGTACACTATTGCTAATATTAAACTGTTATTAGTGTACGAGAAATAAACTTTATTCATAAGGAATAACGTTTGTTTCTCTGAAATAAACGTTATTTGAAATAAGCAAATGTTAGCAGGCATACACAGGCACAACGGCATAAATTTAATGTGCAAGGGAAATAACCTTTATTTGCCCTGAATAACATTTATTTCTCTGAAATAAATATCTATTTGCAACGATTAATTAAATTTGTTTGAGACAAATAAATGTAATCACTTGTAACAAATAAATGAACTTATTAGATTAAAACGAATGTGTTTATTTTCACTGTATAAATAGTCTTTTTGCATTTAAAGAAATATTTATTTGGTAGCAATGAAGATATTATTTTGATAAAATAAAGTGCGATGACGATCAGTAAACAAATTTCCTTCATTTTTGTGAAATTACGCTTATTTCTATCAAATTAAGCTGTTTTAAATAAAGGCTGTATTTACTATATGAAAAAATTGGTTTATTTTGGTAGAATTAAGGATATTGATGGCAAATTCGGCATATTTAGGACAAATATAGTACCTTCAAATAGTGACAAAATAAACTTTTCTTTCAGTGCACCGTTATCGTACAAAAAAGTTAAGCGCCACATATTTCCCCCTCACAATCTAATCCTACGGGCAGTAATCAATATTTACTACACAATTTCAAGTATAATAAAAAGGTATTCAACCTTGCAACCGCAATTATCCAATCCACATACTCAGGAATCATTGGAATATTCCCTTTATCTGCAGTAAGCTATGGTGAAGCTCTTTAATATTTTTCTCGGAATTCCACCTCAGGCCGTTATAGTTTGGTTCACCTACATACGTACCTACTATGCAGAATTTTCAATTGGATAAAATAGGGTACTTCCAAATAAATTTACAGAATACCAAAGCAAATGCCTGCAGAGAAAATCCGGTGGGTTAAAATAAACTCTTCAATCAATAGAATTGCGCTAAGGCTTTCGACAAGGTTGAAATGCCCGTTTTCTGCTCAATTGTCCGTTTGTCTATCCGCTGGATTGCCTTTTTAGCGGGAATACACGGCACCTGGTGAAAAAGTTCAGTTCTCTTCTGGGAATTGATTTTCATTGCCCGGATAGGTGTGATATATATTGCACGGGATTCCTTCATTTTACTGCTATTCTCTTTCATAGGAATTCCCAACTTTTGTGCGGTTAAGTGAAATGTTCACCGTTAAATTGTAAGTATTTACTCACTACTTAATGGGAAAAAAGTTTATTCGAACAAAAAATAATAAAAATTCCTTGTGAAACCTCTACTCTGTTGCTGATTTTTAACGTTATTGCTTTAGTATTTTTAGAATTCAGAACCAAACGAACAATTAAGAAAAGCTCGTAAAGTAAGAACTTTAGGAAACCTTTAAGGAAGTCACTTTATTTTTGGCTCATCTTCAAAGACTCACCGACAAAGGGTTGGTTTGATTGAGTTGCACGTTTTAATTCCATCTATGATTACGGACTAATTCCTGTTAACATATGAAGGACCCATTCTCCATAATATGTAACCCAAAATAGGCAAAATAACATCTTCCTATGAAATAATCTTTCGTCTAGACAAGCAGCTTGAAAGATCTTAAAATTGAATTTCTTTTTGTTGGAATTAAGGGATGTGCCAGAGTTATTTGAATTTGGCAGACTATATTAGAGTGATTCACCATGGCATATTGCAAAATTCACAGCATACTCAATAGGCGTAGGAGTCTCCTCTTGCAAACGTCTAATGCTCTAATTTTCCATATATATCTAGGACTTTTAATCGCTCAATGCACTAATTTTATTAAGCTTGCAAGGAAAGTCGTTTTTGCCTCATTTAGCTCGGGTTCACACATCAAATGAAATAATATCAGACGGTTTAAGATAATCTTCTGAGAATTTTTAAGAAAATCTCACTCTTAAAATGCGAAATTATATGTTGTATTGCTTTGTGTGTAACTTAGGTCGTCAACTATGTTGGTCGCAGATAATATTTTGTTTCACATAATATGAATCACTTTTTTCAATCGTTTAATAACGGGTCTTAAATTATTCTCTCCAACGCTGGAAGCCTACAATTAATTCCTTCGATCAATATTATACGCCAGTTTAAAATTTTGAATTTAATATTATTCTACCAGTATTAATTATAAGCTTTCTTTTGAAACCTGAAGAGACGTTAAGTTTCAAACAATTCTTATTAAGGATACCTAATCAACCCGAACTCCTCATGAATAGAAATAGCAAACACGCCACATCTTTTGGGGAATTTTTAGAATGAGTATTTCTACTACTTTTTGACTACGCTCACCGAAACATATAAATTCATCACTAATAGCTTCGTAAAATGTTCGGCAGGTTATTTTAAACTATTGAAGTTGTCCTTTTATATATTTGTAATGCACAACATTATGTTTCTACACAAGCATCGGAACAGGGTGCTTGCGTTACCGAAGGAAATCTTTCCAAAATCTTACCGTATTCGTTGTCAAATCCGTAATGGGTTGGTGAAGGAGTATTTGTATTTACCGAAATTCCATTTAGGCATACCATAGTGTTCCCGTCAATCAACCTTTTATTTTTCAAATCAACTAATAAATTAAACTTTTCTAAAAAAAAATTGTGCTAAGAATTGGTTTATTTACACAAGGAATGCTGAACGTAAAAGTTAGATCACGTCTCAATACGAAATCTACCTTCAATAATGTTGAAAGTCGATGATATTAAATTTTGGTCACTTTTGAATTTACCAAAATATGCATTCTGTACTACTGAAAGATCCACCCATGTCTCGATTAAAAATGTTAATTTACTTTCTTCACCTAAAAGGAAAAGTCTTTTTGAAATATTGGTACTATATGTAAAACATCGTGAGCGGAAATTAAGTTTTTTGATTATTATTACCAACAAAAGCGCATGGAGAAATAAGCAACACAGGCGTTTATTATTATTAAGTCTAGAATGTTTTCGTGAACGACTTTTTGATTGGTACGTGAAGCTAATTCTAAAACGATTGTTATTATTACCTATAGTAAAATTTCGAACCAAATTCTCCAAATTTTATAATTTACTTTCTAAAGCTATTATTTTACTTGATAAATTATTATCATTATTGGGGTGGTGGCGAATTGAAACGCTTATTTATTACAGATACATGTTGTAATTTTGACATATCAAAAAGAGTTGTTATTAGCGGGAAGTTTTCTCATTCATAATTTTTTAATTACTTCTGTTTCGAAAATTGTGGATATGCGCAGCTAGAGCCTTCATTACCCTGTAGAACTGGGAAGGTCTCCTGACTCCAACCTCCGAGGTGCAAAGAAGTTGTTCCAATCTTCTGATACGCTGAATTGTTGTCTATGAATCTGTTTTAGATTCTCATATGTTTCTTATATAAGAGGAGCTTCAAGTAAGTCCAAGATATTTATAATTACCTCCAGCTGAAGTTTTTTATATTTTATTATAATATATAATTTTTGAACTGAATGAATTGGTTGCATTGCATACCATAGTATAGCTTAGATGTATTATTTATGTCATATATTCATAATTTTATTTTATTTTATAATATTAGTAAGTAGCAAATTAGTAAAAAATTAGTCACAACCCTCGCACACAAGCTTCGGCTTTTGTGAGCGGTTAGCCTAGATTATTAGCATATACATCACATATAGGTTTTTAATCCTGTATCAGGCTGCACTAAATAAATAAATATAAATAAATAAACCTTGTACTACGTGCCCAAACTTTGTTTCATCTTCACCAGTCCCCTTAGGTCAGTCTCATGCGAGCTTCAAAATGACCGCACGTCCAATTGTCCGCGCGTCATGATGAAAATCTTGTTGTTTTCACACGAGCTTCAAAATGACCGTGAACCATGTTGAAAGACTCGTTATTGTCACACTAGCGTAACTTTATTCGCACAACGGAAAATTTGTTGCTCTTTTCCATTAGTTATTTAGCTTAATTTTAAGTTTTACTCAAAATGAATGTCCCAAATAGGGGAACACGGGGCATAACGGGGTATGTAAGGGTCTTTCTTGAAAAATTAGCACTATAAATGAGTTAAACTGTTATATTTGTTTCTAATACAAAGCCATATTACCAGTTAACAATTTAGTCTAAATAAGGAATAACACAAATAGGGTCTTTTTAAATAATAATAGCAATAAAAAAAAGTCATTTGCCCCGTTTTGCCTCATACCTGGGGTATAATGGGGTTTACATTGAGGCAAAATGGGGTTCGATTTCATTTATTAAAAGTAAGTTTAAATTGCTTTTAAAATCGTTTATCAGGCTTGCACAACGAACATAGGTGAACTGCCTCATAGTCATTATCGTCAACTCCAGCGCAGCAGTAGTGTGCCCACTGCTTACAGGACATACATTGAATCCATCCTTCATCTGATTCTGACCAAAGATAGTTACAATAGAGACATGCCGCATCACCTTCTTTTGACAATGAATACTCGGGGGATTTTCTCTTTTTGTTTTTTGGTTTGGCTGCAGTTTTCTTTTTAATAAGAGGTGCTTCACCTTTACCCCTTCCAAATTTGAATTGCTTTCCTACCTTTTTCTTCTTCATTTGGGACATTTGCGTGGAGTCAATCCGATCGGACGTTGCATAGTGTTGTAGTTCAAATAAATCAATATAAACATATTCAATCAACTACTTTAAGACAAGTGATAGTGTTGTGCTAAATATCTTCAATATAATCAATTACTATAATTATTTAAATTCCGACGCGACCGATAACAATAATAAATAAACAAAATAAATTTTATCCGCCAAGTGAAGGGCTCTTCTATGCCCTATCAACATTCTATAAGCCAGCAGCACGGTAACGTTTCCTTTCCTTCTCTTCATCTGTGATCAGTGCAAATGCATTAGCACTTGTCACTGATCAGCAATACGGGTGTCCCCAGCTGTGGTCATTGAACTGCACAGTCTGAGGTGTTGAAAGCAGCAATAGGCATAACACTATTGTTGTTTTTTTTTACCTCGCTGTGTCGTTGACTGCGGCTGGTGGCGCCCAAATTTTTGTGTTGTTGTGTGTCGCTTTTTTTCTTTTTTTCTTTTTTGTTTTTGCCTTCAGCATGCAGAATTTTATTTTAGATTTCTGCAACATTCGCGGATTAAGAGCAAATCGGTTTTCGGTGTACTGCCACCTTAACTCAAAAAATCCGGCAATTCTTGCGCTAAGTGAAACCAAGGTCGTTTCTGATGCTGATATTAATCAGTATCACGTCCCTGGTTACAGCTTCGTGCCTCTTTTTTCTCAGCATAGAGGGATCGCAGTATATATTAGGAATGATGTGGCCTTTACTATTCTTCAAGATTTTCCTTCTGCTAATCCAGAGTTTAATTATATCTGGATTAGGTTCAAACTTCACAAGCACATCATATACTTCTGTTTCCTTTATCGCAGCCCAAATATGTCTGATGACGACACGGTATCCGTATTTGACAATATCTCCAACAATATTGATCATTTGCTTTCTGTTTCCCCCTCTTCCGAAATCGTCCTGGCAGGCGATTTTAATGTTCATAATATACCGTGGCTCAGACATTCTTCTACCACAAGTCCTGCGGGCCGTTTCGTTGAACTCTTCTGTGAATCATTTAATTTGCAACAGCTAGTGGATGCACCAACGCGAATTCCTGATGCAGCTGGAGATAAAGCTAATTTACTCGACTTGTTTCTAACATCTCATCCTGACAAATATTCCATTTCAGTCGGTTCCCCTCTTGGAAATTCAGACCATTGTTTAATCACGGCTCAATTTACCACCTCAAACCTGTGCCGCCCAACTGCTCCACCTACAAGTAGGCTTCTTTGGCACTATAAGAATGCTGATTGGGAAAGTCTCAATAAGTATCTTAAAGAAATTGATTGGTCGGTTTGTTTTGCTTCGAGGGATGTTGATGAATGCACATTACAATTTAGTAACATACTAAATCTTGGCATGCGTGAATACATTCCGTATTCTTACAGCAGGTCTCAACAACAGCATGATCGCTCCTGGTTTAACGATAAGTGTAACCAAGCTATAAAAGCGAAAGAGTCTGCTTTTCGCGCCTATCAATTGCATCCATGTCCGGAAATGAAACAAGTCTACAAGACTGCACGGAACACCTGCAAGTCCATTATCCAGAGAGAAAAATTTCTTTTTGACCAGAATATTAGACAAAGAATCTTGACAAGCCGCAAAGGTAGCAAAGGTTTCTGGTCCCTGGTCAAAACCATCAGGAACAATTTCACCAGTTCCTCTATACCTTCACTACTTAATAATGGAGAAGTGATTGTTGACTCCCTGGATAAAGCTAATATTTTAGCTGCTAGATTCGCTTCAAATTCTCGTCTTCCACCAACTTCACAAACACCTGTTTTGCATCGCCCGTGTGAATGTGTACAAGAGCCAATACACGTTCGTACGAGGGATGTATTCAGGGTCCTTAAGGATATCAACGTCTCCAAAGCCGCAGGTCCTGATGGTTTTTCGCCCCTGTTAATTAAAAGCTGCGCCTCATCCTTGGCTAAACCTCTGCGCAAACTCTTCTACTTGTCTTATTCGACAGGAAAATTTCCAACTGCTTGGAAGCTAGCTCACGTTCAGCCTATTCCTAAGAAAGGAGAGGGTAGCGATCCCTCAAATTATCGACCAATTGCCATCACTTCGATTCTTTCAAAGGTTTTTGAATCTATCATTAACTCAAAATTAATGAAGTATCTAGAAACTAATCATCTCATCAACGATCGCCAATATGGCTTCCGAGCTGGACGCTCATCTGGAGACTTGCTGACCTTTCTTACGGAACGTTGGAACCGTAGTCTTCACAATTTTGGTGAGTCTAAAATCGTTGCTCTAGATATTTCAAAAGCCTTTGATAGAGTCTGGCATCCAGCCCTTTTAGCCAAACTTAAAGCACTTGGTCTCTCCCCTCCTCTTCTATTATGGATTGAAAGTTTCCTATCTAGTCGCCAAATACGTGTTGTATTAGATGGCGTTACATCTGAACCGCATCCCATAAATGCCGGTGTGCCTCAAGGCTCTGTTATCTCTCCAACTCTCTTTTTAGTTTTCATTAATGATCTTCTTTCCCTTACTTTCAATCCCATCCATAGTTTCGCAGATGACAGTACTCTTGATTTCGCTTACTCCTTTGACACTCTTGCGGAATCCAGGGGGAATGCCGCATGTGTTAAACGAGATTGCATGACTAGATCATTGAATAACGATCTTAACAGTATCCTCGCTTGGGGCAAAGCGAATCGCGTCGAATTCAATGCATCTAAGACTCAAAGCTGTCTCATCTCATTAAAACAAGATCATAACTTAACCACACCCGTTTCTTTTGATGGAGCATTAATTTCTGATTCACCGTCACTAAGCATTCTTGGCATTAATATTTCCAGTAAGTTAAACTGGACAGATCACATCTTCTCTGTTGCCAAAGAAGCATCGAAATGTCTTGGATTTCTGAAAAGGTGTAAGAAATATTTCAGCCCGTCAAATCTAGCGCTCCTCTACAAGTCCTACATTAGACCTAGAATGGAATACAACTCCCATATATGGGCCGGGGCTGGTCGCACAGCCTTAGCTTCATTGGATATTGTCCAAAAGAGAGCCTTCAAGCTCATTGGCGATTTGGCAATAACTTGTCATATCGACTCACTCGAGCACCGCCGCAATGTTGGATGCCTTTCGCTCCTTTATCGCTATATGCATGGTCAATGTTCTGATGAAATATCTAGTCTAATCCCTTGTAGAATGATTCCTGCACGCAATACTCGCGCTGCAAACCGCGCACATCCTTTAACCCTTCAAATTACTTTCGGCCGTACAGTAAAATTCCGAGATGCTTTTTTATCCCGAACAGTGCGAATGTGGAACAGCTTACCATCTTCTGTTTTTCCTCCGGCATACAATCTGCGGAAGTTTAAGGGCGACACACATCGGCACCTCCGCCACTCTCCTCACATCCCCTAATCCTTTCCCTATCTCCTTCCTGCCATGCTGTGCTTTGCATCATAGGGTATCCCCTGAGCTTGGCTTAATAATATAAAAAAAAAAAAAAAAAAAAAAAAAAAAAAAAAAAAAAAAAAAAAAAGGCCAGTTCGTTTTTATAAGGCGACTCTGTTATAATAGCCGTTTTCCCCCGTCGTCGACTAACTCTCAATTTTGTCCTCATTGCTTTTGGTATGGGCATTATGTCTTGCGGTGATTTAAGACTGAATGGTCCTATCGCATTTGTAGATTTATCTTGGATTGTTCTTCTTGTCCTAGATAATTCAAATGTATTCGACTCTGAAGGCAGCGCATGGTCTGACCAAAATGAACAGCCAGGTTGGGGAGCCAAATTTATTTTAGTGGCAACTTGCAGACATGGTAAGTGCTCTGATATTGTTGGCACTTCTCATATACTCTCAAGTGGAGTATTTAATAATTGTTGTTGGTCGATTGGTACAGTGTCATCAGTTATTGTAATTTCTTCGATGTTTGTAGTTTCAGATGGCATGAAATCCATATCGGTAAAAATATTGGCGTTCAGTGGCCAGATTCCTGTCTTCTTAAAACCATTGAGAGCAGTTTTCATTGTCGCAGCATTAATATATGCATTTCCAAATAACTTTGATGTCTGGAACGGGGTTACAACACGTCCTGGATGACACCTAAGAAATGACTTAACTTCTGAAGAATAATAAGTACTTAGAGGATTCATAAATGAAACGTCAAGAGGCTGCAGCCGGTGGGTGCAGTGTGGGGGAAAACACAGCAATATTACCCCATGTTCCCTTGCAATTTTTTATCAGTTTTTATAAGGCGACTCTGTTATAATAGCCGTTTTCCCCCGTCGTCGACTAACTCTCAATTTTGTCCTCATTGCTTTTGGTATGGGCATTATGTCTTGCGGTGTTTTAAGACTGAATGGTCCTATCGCATTTGTAGATTTATCTTGGATTGTTCTTCTTGTCCTAGATAATTCAAATGTATTCGACTCTGAAGGCAGCGCATGGTCTGACCAAAATGAACAGCCAGGTTGGGGAGCCAAATTTATTTTAGTGGCAACTTGCAGACATGGTAAGTGCTCTGATATTGTTGGCACTTCTCATATACTCTCAAGTGGAGTATTTAATAATTGTTGTTGGTCGATTGGTACAGTGTCATCAGTTATTGTAATTTCTTCGATGTTTGTAGTTTCAGATGGCATGAAATCCATATCGGTAAAAATATTGGCGTTCAGTGGCCAGATTCCTGTCTTCTTAAAACCATTGAGAGCAGTTTTCATTGTCGCAGCATTAATATATGCATTTCCAAATAACTTTGATGTCTGGAACGGGGCTACAACACGTCCTGGATGACACCTAAGAAATGACTTAACTTCTGAAGAATAATAAGTACTTAGAGGATTCATAAATGAAACGTCAAAAGGCTGCAGCCGGTGGGTGCAGTGTGGGGGAAAACACAGCAATATTACCCCATGTTCCCTTGCAATTTTTTATCAGTTCTAGACTTTTTACATGCGCCGCATGTCCGTCCAATAGAAGAAGAACTGGAGAGCTTTTGGACGATTTTGTAAATACGGTGAATCGCTTGAACCATTTAAGAAACAGATCTGTTTGGATCCATCCGCTTTCATGACATTCAGCCCAGGAACCGGGGGGAGCGCCATCCATCAAATCTGGATGCATACGTTTTCTAGGGAAAATCATCATTGGGAGCATATAATTTCCACTGGCGCTAAAACATAGGACAATTGTCATCAGCTTTCCACTTTATGCTGATGTTAGCGTGCCAACTTGACGTTTTCCTTTGGTTGCGATAACCTTACTGTGACTCTTTGGGACAGTGGAAACTCCTGTTTCATCGACGTTGAAGATTTTCTCCGCTGTTAATCTGTTTTCGTCGATCGTTCTTTGAAGTAACATGAAATATTTTTGTATGGCTACCCTGTTGAAACCCATGGCACGAGCTGCCGAAGTGGGTTCAGGTTTCCTATAGGATAAGTCCGGATGTCGTTTAAGAAAACCATAAAGCCATCCTTCACCCGCCATACCTGTCCCCTCGTTGAAATGGTGTTTTAGTCTGTTCGCTGTAGCTAACTGATAGGCCAAATACCTTATATCAGCTGAATTTAATCCAAACAAACGTTGTTCCATTTCTTTTATATAAATGACCAATTCTTCCTCTTGATCCCGAGTAAATACAGCCTTAAAATTACCCATTCCTTTCTGTCCCGCTGAACTATATGGTTTTTCTCTGGATTTCGCAACATGTCTCTCCAGAGTTGTTTGAGGTACACCAAAGCTTTGAGCTGCCTTCTTGTAGCCCATAACACCAGTTATACAGGCTTCTATTGCGCTCTTAATCGAGTTTTGTGACCACTCCTGCCGAGTCGTTTTCCATTTGTAGTTACGCACCATCTGACATGGATTACATTTATGTTGTGGATAAAGCTATCCCCAATGGATCAGGTTTGATGTTCTGTGACCTAGCTCTCCAGAACACAAAGTGGTGACAGGAACTAATTCTTATGAGTCTAGCTCCGTTTTTCCTTTTGATATAGCTCCCAATAAGGCCAGTTCAAAACCTAGCTGGTACTTTAAACGATTGTTCCTCTATTCAGGTGTGCAGTTTATAATGATTCTGACTGTGATGACAATACTTAAACATGTTGCTTCAACAGCGAACTGAAACATACTGAGTTACGAACTAAAATTATTTTAATTTTCACTTTTTAATGCCTACTTACTGATACTTACAAATAACACGCTACGCTGCACAAAGTAGAATTTGAGAAAAGTAGAATTTAGAATCATCCCTAATATTCAGGTCAATACAGCGGCGAAATGTACAAAGTACAGTTCCTGAAAAGGTGCACTCTCGTCGCCACAAGTTCAATAGTACCACGCATGAAGTTAATTAATAAAGCTAAAGTAAGCACATGCAAAGGAACAAAGAATGGTACATCATTATGCCCCAAACTACACAGCAAAAAGGACCCCATTTTGCCCCTTTCAGTATACCCCATTTTGCCCCTTGCAGTATACCCCATTTTGCCCCTTACACTATACCCCATTTTACCCCTTAACTTATGTTTGGAAAAAATATTATTTAATAAGCATGCATAGAATCTCAGCTCAGTTAACACTATACAATAATAATAACAAAAAAACAGTTATCTTCATATACTGCAAATAAATCACAATAACATAAGTCTTAATGGTTCAACCTACTTTTCATTATCGCAAGAACAAATAAGAAAACGGTAGTTTTTTTATTTATGTCGGTAGCACACCGCAAACAGCTTGTTCCACGTCCGATGGCAATGAATGTAAGAGCGCAAGTGATGAGAGATAGATTTGCGGCAACAGCTTCGCCTTAAGTCTTTTCAGTCATAGAGAAATACCCCTACCCCGTTGTGCCCCGATACCCCGTTATGCCCCGTGTTCCCCTAATATCTAATTATAATATTCTGTTGGAAAACTTTTAAAAAAGCGAAAAAGGAAAGAGCTTTTAGGTGGGTCCATTTCTGAAGATATTTGACCGTGTATTTCTCTTTGAAACATCCTAAATTGAAGGAATTTCCATCTATCATCGTATGTTTTATTATGATTTTTGTATATTTCATTTGTAGTATCCCACAATCTGGCCTCTGGTGTATCATCTCTAACAACATCAATTTTCCTACACACAATTAAAAAGTTTTGCATCACATCAAAAATACTACTCTTCTTCTTCGCGCGATCACAGCGCGGGGTTTTGGTTGCGGATAGCTCGTCTGTACACTTCAATTATATGTATAGGACCAACCCACACAAGAAGTTTTTAGGGAAAGAAGGAATTTCCTTCCATTGGCTTAGACGTGCCATAATAATAATGTTGCTTCGCATAGTTCCTTATATGATTACCGAAATTAATTCTGTGCGTGTTCAATTAACTCACACTTTTTGATATAAACAATAACTGTATTACAAATTCACAATACGTAATGGTAATTAAATTATTACATTATCACCTCAAATCGCAAATAAACATCTGTACAGCCGTCCGATGAGAAATTTCAGATATTTCGCAATTTCAAAATGGCCGGCTTGCGGTAGAATTGGCATGCTGCCCACACTTCCGATCAAAACTTGGAAGCACGGACATTTTCTTACCCCCGAATACTTCTCACCCGTAAAAAGTTCCAATAATCACCCCTGTGTGGGCTATGGCATATACTCTCATAACGCGCGGTCAAAAAGAAGCTCGACATTAGGCGCTCGTGTAGCATTGGCCTTAGAATTAAATTTACCTTCTGTCTGAATAAATCAAGTCTCTGGGGAAGCTATCAAGAAGGCTGGAAGCTTGACAGAAACTGCTGCCACGATATTTTGCTTTGCGTTAATTATCCCATCTCCCGGCATTCTTGAACAAAGCACTCCAATTCTTAAAATTTTTTTATTTTATTTTTTTTTAACTTTACGCTTACTAACGCATACACTCGCGATTCTTAGATGGATTTAAAACTTCAATTTTCTCTTACCAAAATTAACTAGAAACACAAAATCACTTTTACTCATGAAAACGGTAAACTTTCAAAAAGCACAGAAAAAAAACTTTTAAAATAATCTCTTTTCTTTATCTAATTAATTTTTTTGTTTTTTTTTTTAAGAAAATGAAAAAGCAATCTTCTGCTCTCTTGCTTGAAGGTACTACAGCCAATGGTGACGATTTCTTACATTTGCTATTTCTTTAACTAAAACTAATAGCGCGTGAGAATATTAACATAGAAGTCTTCCACTGTAAAGGCTGACCCAAAAGAGATGTTACGAACTTTAAAAATTTTGAACGAGTCTGAAGTTTACTTACGGATGATTGGCATTTTTGCAGTAAGCCGGCGTAATATGTTATCTTAACATTTAATGTTTTCAATTTAAAAACAAAACGTAAAAGCAAAAACATTAACAAATGAAAGTTGATTTAATTGAAGTTGACGAAAGGAATTAAAGCTGCACGAATATCTTCTTATTCATATTGTGGGTTGCCATTATGAAAAGCGCTTGCTCGCGTCTTTACATATGCTAGCATATCACATTGTGGCTAGCCAAAACCCTCGGAAAATACTTCCCAAGCCATGAAACAGAATCCCTCACTACTACATGAGAGCCCTAATATAGTGTTAAAATTCTAAACAATTTGCTGTGTACGGACAAAAGTTTAATTTGAGTAACTCCTACGCCCTAAACTACATACCTACTATTCATACAAAAAAAATTGTCTTCTGATAATCTTAAGCTTACTTTATAATCTTCCCAACCGTAGTCAATTTTTAATATCTGTCCTAACAAAATTATTTAAAAAATTGTGTCTTAACCAAATGACTACAATTTCCCAAACAAATTCTCTCAACTGAGTATGTGAGATTGTGCCGTGCCGTGGTACGATGAATTCGAATCAATCTGTCTACAGATTAGGACTATACTCGCCCACTCGGGCTGTAAAAAAAAGGCTTTACTTGCAAGGAATTCAGTTAGCAATGTTATTACTCTAACTCTTAGCTGGGGTCATTGGTAGTCTAAACTCAAAATGGCGACCAAATTCCGCCTTTGCATTAGCCGCCATCTTGAATTTAAGGGGGAATTGTTTTTGCTCAATATCTCGGTAATTTTCAACTTTTCAACACGCATTGTAGGGACTTTTATTGTTATAAATTTGATTCTCTACAATTCCTTACAATTTTTAATGTGAGATCGATATTTTTGAATTAAGTGGGAAAAATGGTTTATTATTAACTTTTTAATTCTTTTTAAATCTCGTAACAGCTGTATCCAACAAAATTAATTAGAATGTTTCCTTATGCAAAAGAATATATGAATTGTTGGTATATGTTTTAATCACGCCTTGTTATGATGAATTGACTGCTTTTTCTAGACTTGTTTAACAAAAAGTGGCAATATAATTTTTACAGTTTTTTATGGATCGGCGTGGTCTACGGCCAATACTATCAATAAAAAATAATCGGAAAGTAACCAATTTTAACGAATCTCTCAACGAAGTTAAGAGGAACCAACAAGCGTTGTAGTAGAACTAGAATAATAATCTTTGAACGTGACAAAGCCTAACAAAGTGGGCACAAATTAAAGACAAGAGCTTGACAAAAGGCGCCAAAAACTTTCAGTGCTCTAAATAGATGTATCTTTATGACAACGTTTCTTAGTAAATATGCTAAATCCCTTGCGATTATTATGCCGGAACGAACATATTATCCTCTATTTAACACAAGATTTAACCAATTGTGGTCAATAATTCGATTACAAACCACAGCATTCCATTAGTTCTGTGATAAATCACCCAAAGTTGTGGCCACACGACCGAATAAATTCATTGAAGCTAGATCAAAACAACAAAACCAGGATATACTCCTACCTAGCCCAATTTCCGCCCATCCTTCTTGATTAATTAATTCATGCACGTGACAAAGTTATGTAAGAAGACAGGAGGAACAAAGCATCTCCGTTAGTCTTTGGTGCTTTCTTTCCAGGAAAAAAACGGATAAAGGAAATTTAGTTACCATTTTTGGAACATGCAAATGAAGAAATAGCGTTGAAGTAAGAAACTCATGTTTATAAATGCTCAGTGCTCTCGAGTCCCAGGGCTTCTAATAATAATGATACGGCATGTCAGATTCTCCCCACACTTATTGTCTTTTGAGGAGAATGGAACAGATTTTTGCTGGCCTTCAAGGTGATAGGTACAGCGCAAGGAAAGAGCTTTAAATTTGTTTACTGCTGATGAGTCTTAATGATGAAGGGGACCACGACCAATGTACTTTTAAAAAATAAAACAAACATAAAAAGGAATCAGGAAATGTAGAGAATGAGTTCGTGTAAAATTAACGAAGTAACAATTGGTTCTTTCGTCGAAATTGACACACCACCTTATGTACTTCTGTGATTTTTCTGTTGATATCTTATGTTGCTCTGATTTGTGCCTTAAATTGGCGCTACTGTTATCCGCAAGACTAAATAGGTTCAATTGAAAATTGTTGCATAAATGCATACTAACATAAAAGAAAACTCAGTTACTAAATACATTTACATTAGGGACTGTCATTAATTTTGATTTTAGATTATGTATTAAGGCGTCATATAATCTTATGAGTTTCATCTTGTCTTCTATAATATTGTGTCCGATTATTTGAGGCAATAACGAATGGAAGAAAATACGAATCAGAAAAAAATAAATGCAAGGTAAAGAAAAACCGTACTCTTGCAATCTTTAGCATACCATACTTTTACAGAGTATTTGTACTATCCAATTTTCATGTACAACTTTTTTCCTAATAGTTTTCGAGCTTTTTTTATTCTCCTTCTGGAACATCAAAATACGTTATCAGATTTGACGCCCATGATTATAAGGCAAGAGGAGTGTGTCAACAATCTTAAAATGATTATGTATCTACTACATGGTATGAAAAATGTTTGAGGATAGCTAAAATCGATTGATGCAGCCTTTCTAATCTATACATCAATGTACCACAACACCTCAACTCTGAGGTTAAAGTAACTTGAGCTTTTCTGACTCTGTTTGACATAAACAAGCTGCTATCAGACAAATCGAGTTTGAGAATACTTTTTATACCCTAAATAAGATCTCTAGGGTATACTAAGTTTTTCATTCCCTTTGTAACGCACAGATATAATGTTGGTAGAGCAAAATGGATTGGACACCAACGCATAATATTAAAAGTTATTTTGATCTTTGCATGCCCGTCCATCGTGTGTAGTTAGAGAGCTGAAATATTGTACGCGAACTTTTAAAACAAAAGTATAACTAACTTCTAAAATGAGATAAATCGGGCAACTCTTTCGTAGGATTGCCATATAAAAATTTCGTTTTCCGCTATATATATTGACACTGCCTGTGAACGTGTTAATATAGATAGCTGAAGTTTGGTTCATGGTGTTTTCATAGTAATAGGAAATAAAATTTCAAAAATGGAATAAATCGGGCAACTTCTTCTTGTGTTGCCATATAAAAATTAAGGTTTTTTATAGATACTGTGAAAACGATCAATCCTAGACATGTTTATTGTACTAAAAATGTCTTCAGAATATGATATCCTATGAAATTGGTTGTAATCATTTTTTCTGTCCGACAAACCTTTCTAGAAATATATGCGAAAAATCACTGCAAAAATCAATATTGCTCAAATGGGTGACCATACGAAATTTCATACGGGCATGCATCTAGGTTATCATAAGAATTGGTCTTAGACCAATCCTAACCTTTTTGCTTATTCTATCTAAATACACATAATACAAACTATTGCACTATTGCATTAGTGAGTTATTTGTTTAGCATACACGTCCCAGGAGTTAGTTATTTGTGCATTTTTACATAGATTTCGAAAATTGAAAATAAATATTTCACAACACGGTAAAAATTTTTCACAACTTTAAAAGTTGGCAATTTGTTGCCAACTATAAATGTTGTCAAATTACATGTCGCAAATGCTTGTAAAGTGTTGTTGTAAAATCACATTAAAGCATGTAAGCTCAATTACACATTTGTTGTGAAAATAAATTAGAATATGTAAGTTATATTACATATATATTTGATACTAAATTAAAGTGTGTTATAAATCCACATTTGTTGTAAAATTAAGCAAAGGTGTGCTAATTAATTCTACATTTGTTGTAAAATGAAACAAAAGTGTTATAATTAATTAGACATTTGTTGTAAAATTAAATGTAAGTGGGTAAACTCATTCGATAAACATACTGTAAAACACATTTTTTTGGTATGAATTCATATTTATTAAAAAATAAAACATTTCATTTATATAGCTTAAAATTATAAAAAAAAAATATACTATCTCAGCATACACAACAACTTATTTCTTGGTTTTTTGAGTTTCTAATATTTGTAAAATTCTATAGATGGCCAAAATTTTGGACGGGATGGAACCGATGGACTTGGATCGAGCCCTTACATTGGTTAGGCGATCACTATTGTTCGATATCTGTTTTCCGATATGGTACAGCTGACCTACTGAGATTCAAATTCCGATTTTTTAATTGTGTATTGTTTACACTTAAGTGTTTTAAGTTATATTTTCAAAAACACTGCACTGGAAAAAAACCCTAACTTGCACTAAATGGACACAGCAGAGTATTGCAAAGTTAATGCAACTTGTACTCGGGAATATAAAGATAATTCTCTTTATAGCAAGCGGGAGACTTTCATAATTCCATACAAACTCAAACGGAATTATATTTTTGGCGATGCGAATCTTTCAAAAGATAGGTCCTTAATGCAATTGGTAAAAGAAGAACCATTTGCGCCTTTCGAAATGTTTTTCCAAAATTCAACAAAATCAACAAAGGAAAAATCATTCCATCTACGGAGGACATGGCGCACGCCTTGTCATACTCAGATTTCCTCAAATTTAACGAAAATACAGGAGCTACTTTTACTGGAATAACGATCTAGACAAATGAAGTAAGTCGTTCTATATAACCTTAGTTTGCGACGCACAATTTTATTTCTATGCAACGAACAACGTAATGCTTTTACTTTTAACTTTGATATTGGATCAATCTTGTGAACGCCATCTCTACCAAACTCTACAATTCTATTCTATTTGTAAAAGCCCTTTCATTTTTTACCCGAATCAAGGGGGTTTTGAAGGAACAAAGTAACCCGACATCTCAATGGCGATCGCCATATTGGACTTAAATTGATATTAAATATACTATATTATATTGTCACGGGACTTATACATGTGCGAAAAATTTCAAAGCTCTAGCTCAATTAGAACTAGTCGAAATTGTTTTTGCGAAATTTGTAGTAGACAGATTATAAAGAAACAAATCCTCTGGTAGTGCCAGACAATTGTACAATGTAAATTTAAAGTATTTCGGTACACTATTTATAGCCCATCACTTAAAAAAAACTTCTTCAAAAGGAAACCCGTCTTCCTCGAAAGAATAAGACTGTTCTGGAAAATTTATAAAGAAAAATGGTACCCAATCAGCCTAACAGAATTACGTTTAAATCTAATATCTATGCACCGTAAATGCAGGGATACAATATCGCACAGTAAAAAATAACCTGAAGATTACAGTTTTGAAAGTAGTAGTTTTTTGCAGCAGAAAGCTGTAAATTTAATGAGAAATTTATTTTTCAACCGTTTCGTAAGTAAAAGTAATTTTTTGGGTATTTTTAATGTAGCCACCAGCAATGCACACAGATTCTGAAGAAAGATGGTCGATTTAATTCTAAGAAAGAAATGAATTTTTGCCTATATTGAAAAACATTTTTGGTTCGTATCCATGATATTTTTAGCTGAGATCAGTGAGTTATTGAGGTCGATATCTGGGCATTTCTTGCCTGTGATTTTATTTTACACACCAATGTTTAATTCAACATACATATATTGTATTTTTACAGTATGGTTATTGAATTAGGTTACCTAATTTCATTTAATTTTACAATAAATGTAGAATTAATTAGCACGTCTTTGTTTAATTTTACAACAAATTTGGAATTTCTTAACATACTTAAATTTATTTTCAAACAGATATGTAATATAACTTACATATTTTAATTTAATTTCACAACAAATGTCTAATTGACCTTATATATTTTAATTTAATTTAACAACAACAATTTACAATTCGACATGTAATTTTACAACATTTATTGTTGGCAACACATTGCCGAAATTTAAAGCTGGGATATTTGTTTACTGTGCAGCTTAACCTATAAAAATATAAAATGTTGTATTGAATATATTTGGCTCTACTACATTATCGATATATTTCAAGAAAAATAAGTGCTAATTGTAATTTACAGTTGTTTACTATTACAAGTTAGTTATTAGCTACATTAGAGCACGTGTCTCAACTATTTAATGGCAAATTAAAGATTTTCACAAATAAACATTACTAAGCCAACTTCAGAAGATGCCCAGTGATGCAAAGAACAGCTTGGAAGGAAGGACATCAGGAAGCATTAGAGGTCTTGAGGGGATTGGCGGAAATGATGGTGTATGTCATTATTCGGTCCACGAACCTAAAAGTAAACACATTTTAATTAAAAACAAATATTACATATAGTCGAATCCATCCTTCCAGCTACATGTTTACAATATGAAGATAAAAACAAAAAACTAGAAAGGAAGATCGTCAATAAATGAAACTCAGATGACAGGGACGTCAGATCACACCACCCAATAATGAACTGAGAAAACAGTAAACAGATGTCTATACTCATCACACGATTATGCTCATTCCTAACGCAAAATGAATGGATCCCTTCGACGCAAATCAATTCCTTCGAAGCGTATATAATGGCGAGCTGCTCCAAGCATTTGGCATTGCGTTCTGAGTATTCATCCCATTGCATTTAAATTGGTGTCAGTCTGTAGGTAAGCGTAAGTATTGACGCCGAAATCAAAATAAAACTCACTTTGACTTTTTCAGCTTCAACCCAGAAAGGCCAGAGATATTGAAACCGGCCCCTACAAAACCAGTTCTGAAGCCCAATGAGATAAAGAAAAAACTTATAATTAGTAGAAAACTAGTTATAATTTTTTTTTTCAGAACAAAGGGTTACACTTTGCTTGTTTGCTGCACGCTATATCACCTTGCTTCCGGCTTTTGTTGCACTTACTGCACTGACACGAGGTGCTACACTTTTTACATCAACTGCCACATTTGTATTATTATTTGGCTTCTAGCTTTAGTTATCATTTTGGATTTTGCTTTTTGATAAATCCAAGACATTTTAATGCTTCTTTGGCAACTGAGGAGAAGTTATTGGTCCAGATAAATTTACTGGAAATATTAATGCCAAAAATCCTTAGTGCGGGAGTATGGGAAATTAATGCATCATCAAAAGAAATGGTTATGTTACGATTTTGTCTTATGAATTATAGACGCATTGAAATTGAGGCAATTCACTTCGATGTGCAAGGATATCATGCAAATTCGTTTGACACATCCTTGATACTTTCTGGAGTCAACAGGAGCATTAAAGAAGTAAGCGAAATCAAGGGTACTGTAATCGTCAAAACTATGGCTGGGAACGCAGGTCATTAATGAATATTAAGAAGAGAGAAGGAGAGTTAACAGATGATGACAAAACCAATTAATTTAATTATTATGTTACGATTTTGTCTTATGAATTATAGACGCATTGAAATTGAGGCAATTCACTTCGATGTGCAAGGATATCATGCAAATTCGTTTGACACATCCTTGATACTTTCTGGAGTCAACACGAGCATTAAAGAAGTAAGCGAAAACAAGGGTACTGTAATCGTCAAAACTATGGCTGGGAACGCAGGTCATTAATGAATATTAAGAAGAGAGAAGGAGAGTTAACAGATGATGACAAAACCAATTAATTTAATTATTATAATCAATTTAACTGTAAACTCAGTGCAAAGTGATTGAATCTAAAATACAAGATTGAGTTTTTTTTTGCAGCAGTGAATACGCCCAGAAAAGTATGAAGAAATGTAATCATCACTGTAAGCATTATGAATGGGTTTTGTGACTCACGTTTGAAAATAAACTAAGAGGAAAATTCAATTCTGTAATATTTTGGTTGTGTTCTCAGGTGATGAAGCAATGGCGCTTGTCATCAAGGTTGGACACATTGTGTGGGCAGGATTAGCCCGGTGTGATTGTGCGCTTGGATATTTTCCAAAAAAACGTCCAGCACCAATCCCAACGGAGTCCGTCAATGAAACACCAACTGCTGGACGATGCCCTCAAAAGATGCCCAGAAAAAGCCCTCTTAGGACAATGCAGGAGAGAAGTACATTCAAGTGCGTCAATATAACGACATTTTCCAGAAATGCCATTTCGAATAATGTGCCATTCACATTTTGTTAAAAAAGAGAAAAATGCAACAAATTCGGCTTTTTATTTTATTTAATTAATTCTTTCAGGTCATTTTCAATAATTTCAGGACATTTTTCATCGACTGGCCAACCTAGATAGCACTTGACAGCATTTCACTTTTTTTTAATGCCTATATTTTATTCATTTTTCAACCAATCAATTTGCAATGTTAAGCAAAAGTGTTCCATTTTCTCAAACCTTTCCAAAAATATACTTGGATTAACCAAATTCTTTCTTAAACGAAAGTTATGGGCAAAAGTCAAACGGGTGTCCAACCCTGACGACACCCCCCCCAACATATACAGGGTTTTCCAATAAGAGGTGTTATTTTGATATGCAAAGAAAAATGCCATTTTTTGAGATAAATGATCGGATCTTTATTTCGTTATAAAGAGGAAGGTATGCCGTTAGTAATGGAAATTAACATCAGCCACATGACCACCACGATCACGCCTACAGGACCATATCCTTTTCATGAAATTTTCCATAACCAAATCGCAACTTTTCTCGTAAAAGATCAATGATTTCGTTGCTTGTATGGCACGTAGCGCCGTCTTGTTGAAAGCAAACGTTGTCCAGATCAATACCATCCAATTCCGGCCATAAAAAATTATTAATCATCTGTCGATAGCGCAATCCATTCACCGTAACTGTTGCTCCAGCCTCATTTTCGAAAAAGTAAGGTCCAATGACCCCGCGGGACCATAAACCGCACCAAACAGTCACACGATGAGGATAGAGAGGCTTTGCAACAATAACTCTTAGGTTTTCCGAGCCCCAGATGCGACAATTTTGCTTGTTGACGAAACCATCGAGGTGTAAATGGGCCTCATCACTCAAGGTGAGTTTTCGATGGAATTCCGGAATTTTAATAATTTCAATGCGTTGTTGAATCGTGTATCGTTCCATTTTTATTAATGGTGTAGTTTCTACTTGTCAAATGTCAAAAAATGACAGCTCCAAAAGTGACATCTACTGAAATAGCGGGCTAATTAAAATAACACCTCTTATTGGAAAACCTTGTACTTAAAATATGTTTCATATATTTCACATTAAAAAAAAAAAACAAAGCAAAAAATAAAGATATTGTTTTGATTTTTAATGTTTATTTGGTTTTCTAGAACAAATGCAGCATTAAATCTCCTATGCATATTGGAGCTAGAGCAATGCTATCGTTGTGTTTAGATTTTTACAAATTTTTAGGTTGAAATTAATTACTAGGTGAAAATGGTTATTGTATCAAAATGTTTGTTGATGAATCGAATCTTTCACATTTATTATAATGTTGCATCAGTTATTATTTTTTCTTTTTCTTATTATTGTGTTATTAAGTAGCGCTTATCATGATACGTGCTTATAAAAACGAAAATCCCTGCCCAATCCAATCGAACTCTGACTACCGCAAATTTCTCAGGACTCTGCTGGAAAAATCGAACACATAATGAAATTGTGAATAATGGATGCCTTTGCAATTTCATTCGCAATTCAGGAAGTCATTGTATAAAATATTTCAACTCTGAAGGTTTTACATTTTTAATCGATCGATGAATTTCATACAAAATGCAAACCCTTCATTAATTGAATTCTGTATGGGGGAAAAATTGAGTTGCATTCGCTCGTTTAGCCGGGACATTTATGAATTGGCGAAATTAACGAGTTACTGATTGATTGATAATAATTGAAAATTAATTCATGTTACGGCCGGCGGCTTTCCACGGCTGCCACGATACATTTTACTATCCTATAACCGGACAGAATCTAGGAATTGTTGATTTTATCGGAATGTAGGATGCACAAATATATCCGTAGGCAATTAGACTGCTATAATTGCATAATTTATGCATGTCAGCCATAGTAATTTATTTCGTGACGATTTGTTTAATATTAAATGATTCTGCTGAACTTAGAAAGTATAAGCATATAAGTTCTAAATATTAATTACTTGCCCGAAATACATAAGCATCACTGGCATATGTACATAAATTTATAACATGGATAATGGGACTTCTAAATTCGTTTACTTTAGTCTCATTTAACCTTAAAATACAAAAGCGCAAGGATAAATTGGAACCCTTCTGCAGTGTTCGCAGTTTTGATTCTTCTTAATCACTTGAAAACTTATTCCATGTTATACGACTATGTATATAGGTCAGCACTCACCCTTTTCTATCCAGAATAAGTCATAATTCAATCAACTTGAGCAAATTAAAATCCCTACAGAACATTTTGGATCCGTAATTAGGACACTGTTATGACTAATGAAAGTAGACGACACATTTTATCCTGTATCACCCTAGGGAAAATTTTTTTAATTGCGTCCCTCTGGTCAGAAAGGAACCATAACCAATCCTGCTAAAGACTACGTGGAAAATTTTACTGTGGATACTTTAATAAGGTTAAATAAGGTGACATTTATCATCATGGTGCCGAAAATTACAGTATTCTAAATGTATCCCTTCTGCTCCTCGATTCTGGTCCTTCTGATGTTTACCTTATAATCTGACTATAAATTCCCAGTTTTCCTGTTGCTCTCGAAAAGGTCACATTTTACTGCAATCTCATCGCAGTCATCCCTTTCAACCAACTCACAGGAAAACAAGTTTCTTACACATAAATTATGGCTTAAATTTTCTGCCTCTGCTGGACTAATGGAGTAGTCTTTTGGGAATCCGGGTTGGGGGATTCTTGAAAATTATTCAGCACAGACCTGTGCGCCGAATAAAGGAGGTCATGCCTGGTTGAGTAAATTTCATACTTTAAAGGTAGAAAAATTATGTGAAAATTTGGCAGTGTGGCGCACGATAGTAGATTTAATGTGGGGTTTTCTTGCTAAGAAATAAAAATGATCTCAGTTTATTAAAATGTAGGCAAATATCCGCATTTGTACTTCAACATTTTCCGGCCTGTAGGGTAAAAAAGCTCTGCGGACCTTATAAGTGGATAGTTGGTCGATTCAGTTGACAATTAACTAAGGGAAATTTATAGCTCAACTGTTTGTTACCTGGGATGATTTTTTCAGTGATTTTAACAATCTAGATAGATATATGTATTTATTTCTTTAATAAGATACTACCTAAAACTGTACTAAACTAGTGATATAAAAAAGTAACAGAAACATTTTAATATAAAATTTATTTATTCGGATTCTTAAAAATCATATTTTTCCCCTACTGTAAGTAACTTTAAGTGAACTGAGGGCGATTTTTATCTATTTATTGACAATGACACACAATAAGGTAAAATTTTTAGCATTACACTTAGCCACGTTTTTGTTAAGTTCTCTCGACTCGAACTTAATAATAATTCAGAACTACAAAGAAAGTTTTAAACCAAAATGTACCTGCTTAATATCGATTCGCGTACATATAGCGTTTCATTTGATTAGTCCTACTAATTAATTTTATTTATGTTTACTAATAAGAAATTGCATGGCGAGTGAGTTCTTATAAGAGTTTTGCGTAAATGCCTGCCATTCTTAACTAAGTGGGAATAGCAGATAGCTTTATAAGAGTTTTATATAATGGGGAAGATTAAATTTAACGAAGAGCTTACTATTTTTAATTATAATGAAAATATGTTTGTAAACATATTGTCAAATAACACTAAAACTAAGCTGTAACCAGATATAAATTTAGTAGATTTAGCAGACCGAGCAGTTCCAACAGTTTCATATCAGTATCTACTCCTTTCATTAAGGACGTGGGATCCAAGACAATTCTATCTCATAATGTAGAGTGCCAGAGAATGGCAGAGATAATGTTTCGGTTTACTCTCCGCAATTTTTTCAGTAATACTTAGCGGCAATAGGCATCACACAAGAGGTGGTATTTCCAAGATTGTAGGTGGTTAAGATGAGCAAGTGGAAAACATAAACGAGAATTGAATGGAGCATCATGACAAATATTTGTAATACTTTTAGCTACTCGCCGAAAAGACACATTTCCGCATTAGCGTTACTTGAAGTAAGTTAGAGATCATCGCTAGTAAATGCGTTACTCTTTGAGTTCAGATGTAAGCTAAATGAGAAACAGAAGCCAATACAAAATCACGTCTTGGATAGCAAAATATGTTTCATAAAAAGAATTGATCTCGTTTGAGAGTTAATAAATGTGTTTAAGAACTACAAGTTTCGGTCTAAAAGTCAACATCACTATGACAAAGATTTTACACCTCAATATCTTAAACATAGGAAGTGTACGTCAACGTTTGGGTAGAGTTGGTAAAATCTTATAAATACTATCAAATCAAAACAGATGGAGATAGAGGGGACATGACTATGGGTCGGATCAAAACGTCACGAGGTATTTGAAGAAGCAACACTGTAATATCAAAACCAGACTGCATAATTTTTCGAAACACTGCATATTGCACAGCCGCAGTGTATGAACATAGTACGAAATCTATTATCTTAAGTGGGGATAGATATGTTAAGGTCAGACAAAACATGAATACCCAGTCCGCCGTTTGATTAGACTCTTCTTATCTGCGGAGCTGCTCGCAAAGTTAAAATCTATAAGAAGCCTATGTGAGAGCTCAGTATATTGTAGTAAAAAAACATACAGTTTCTATTATTTGCCTTAAAGGAACTTGGCATTATACTTATCCAATATATATATATCTGTTTTACTAGAGAGCAACTAGGTATGTGGAGTGAGTAATGATAATTGTATCGTCAGTCCACTTGTGCTATTCTTGATGTAGTTGTCTTTAACCGATGATAATTATGTCTTCAGTTCAGTTGTGCTAGTTTCGGTCCACCAGTG
Source organism: Dioctria linearis (assembly GCA_963930735.1). Taxonomy (NCBI): domain Eukaryota; kingdom Metazoa; phylum Arthropoda; class Insecta; order Diptera; family Asilidae; genus Dioctria; species Dioctria linearis. The sequence continues at coordinate 91,676,227 of OZ005740.1, read as the reverse complement.
GTGGTGAGAGGATAGTTCTGGAGGACTGGAGGAAATCTCTTCGGTAAAGGGCAGTCCGGGACGTCTGGCTCTCAACCGGCTGTTCTGAAGATCCTAGGACCTTGGCGACCCATAAGTTGCTTGTTGAAGCACGTTCCTGGAGTATGGGCGTCAACTCAAACAGTCCTTGGGGACCTAGAGAGTGCTTGGGAAGGGACGATCCTTGAGGATGGACATCTGAACAGGCAGTCCTTGATGACTGGATTCGGCCTCTGTGCAATTGCTAAAGTTAAGGAAGGACTCAAGATCAAAGCAGCCTTACGGAAATGAAAAGCCGAAACATGAGGTTTTTCGATACATCTACATATATTTTTTACTTAGATTTAGCTCTTAGTGATTGCAAGAAAATTTAAGACAGAAACATCTCCACGCAAGCGTCAGGCTTGGCCTCTCTCCGGCTAACAGCTAACTTCAAAGCTTACTACAGAGAATTGGAAACAATAGCATAACAGTCGATTGATGCTATCTTTGTCATTTTTAATTGAGAAAAAAAGTAGTTGAGAGAAGTAGGCCTGAGAGAGCATACTTTCCAACAATGAGCAATGCGAATCTTGCGGTTAGCTGCTCGGCTTGCTTTTGTGTTGCCTTATATAAAAACTCGTCCTGGAATTTTGAAGACACCTCAAAGAAGTCTCGAGTCAAAGAACACGATACTCTCTCTCCTCTCCTGTCTTCTCTATACACATGTTGCATTAGCGGGCAAAATTCCGTCACAGCACATGTGTCAGAATTTAATGAGAATTCCTTGTATTTGTTCTCCATGTTGTGTTACAAAACTTATTAAATCTACCCCAGGAAATATTAGGAATGATATTTTTATTTAATTGACCCAACAAATTTAAAGCTAAACACAATTTTCAGAAAATAATTTTGCATTTCTAGTCCACGATGGCAAAATATTTCAATTGTTAAATGAAAAACCCAATTTTTCCTTATTAAAAAATTTCAGAGTGAAATAGAACAAAGTGGGAAGTAACTATAATTCATTTCACTCTTTATCATTGTTTTAATCTTGCTGGCCTTTTGTAGTAAATTTATTCAAAACATTTTACATATTTACAAATTCCATTAAAACTTTGTTAATTATTTTTAAGTTTCACTTTTTTTTATGGACATGGAAAACTTCTTTTACGTATCAGTACAATAATTCCACGATATAAGAGTGTATATCTTTAATACAAATAAGAGTGTTAAAAATATTAATTTTTTATATAGGTGTATTATTTGTGATCCACCCTGTATTTAAGAGTTTTCATTTTTTTTTATCTTTTTTTTTTCACCTACGAATGTCAGATAATATTGTTTCCATTTCGTTAGACAGAATGGTTTTTCTAGTTTTGTCAATCTTATTAAAAGTAATGGTGCACATTTCTAGGACAGCAGCAGTTTTTCATTGCCTAGTAGAAACAGTTTTCTTTTGCTGGTATGCGCTTGCCGATCTAGACGAGACTAACTAACCAACTAACGTTATATCACTTTAGAATTTAATACGCCTACTGTCTAAAAGCCAAAACACAGTGAGAGCAAAACAACAATGTTGGCAACTTAGTTGGCAACTTAGTTGGCAACAATATCGCTTTTAAAACACAGTGTACGCGACTCGACAAATGTTTTTGACAGCAGTCACTGTTTTATTTATTGTAAAAGAAATGGAAACAAGGAAAGAACTAAGAAAAATTTTTAGTATAGCTTATGCAGCTTTCTTAAAATTGAAAAGCATAAAGAAAAAGCTAAAAAAAAGAAGATGAGATTGCCATACAAGGGATGACGTTTATCGTACAGCATAACTTTTTCCCCATTTTTCTCTATAAATTCTTCCTCAAAACTCATAATTTCTCAAACTAATTAAACAAATTTATTTTATTAAAGTTTTTAAGAACTAGTTTATTTACTACAATCTTTTCATTTGCTATTCTTTATAAAAATAACTAAATCCACATAACATGAATGTCAATTATTCTCTGTCACAGAAATGTCAATTATGTTGGCGACTAATTTAGAGATTTTCCCAAACTTTTTGTTGGCAACTTGTCGAGTCGCTCTCATTGTGTTAAGTATATGGGACTTCCATATATTCGAATCTTTGACAGCAACCAATTTACGGCGACTTTATTTCGTCGCGCTCACTGTGTTTTGGCCTTAATATTGATCAAGATTATGCTGCACAAAGTAGATTTTTGATTTGGAAACCACCTTACTACTAAGGTCAATACAACCGGCCATTTGAAACAGACACTTTTACATGCTGTGACAAAGTATGGACGTGTCGCCACAGGTGTACTCAATATTTGCGCTAAAACCGGAAATATGCCAATCATTCGATCGCATTGGCTGACTTGAATCCCTTAGAGCTGCTGAAAAGTCACATACAAAACAAAATCAAGGTGTGCGCAACATATCAAAGTACTATATACCACAAGGAACTATACCGGCACTGATAAGATATGACTTTATATAACATAAAATATTATTAAAACCTGTTGTTACATCAAGGAATGAATACTCAAACTATTGATATATTAGTGAACTTTTTATTTCTTGTATTAAATACCTACATAAAAGTAACTCGGCATATCGGCAACATGTCATTTCACCACAAAAGCCTCCATCAAGTAGTTCTGTTGTGTATTTGGAATTAGAAAACCGTTTTCGCCTGAATAATGGGGATCGGAATAAATTTCATGGGCCATAATTTACTGGAAATTTATCGCATGAATAAAGCAGTTACCCAAAACTCTGAACACATTGCGAATAATTACAATACATTCTCTCTGGCATATTTAATCAAAATGCAATTCGGTTCAATTAGTCGAGAAAGGATTTGTGGAAGCTTTGCCTGTATCTGGCATTCGATGACCGGCCCAGTATGGTTCAATTCAGTTCAGTTTGAGCACACTCTGCTAGCATTAGGTGCATAATCATTTTCATCACATAATAAGTAAATATGACTTTTGTGATTTGTGAAAGTAGGTAGGTACTGAACTATTTTCATTTGGCTATGGTCTAGTAAGGACGGAAAAGTGTGCAACGGAAAATGCATTAATATTATTAATACGGTTAAAAATTCTGGAGTAAACCTCTCAGAGGAATACAGCAAAATGTATTACGTTTTAGGATAATTTATAGACTCTGGAACTTATTAGGTAAATTTCTAACAATTACTGGATTAAAAATTAATTTTGATGTTAAAAACTATTCTCTAAATAATACAATTTAATCGATCAATTATTCTCTAGTAAAATGTTATTACATTGGAATAAAGTTCGGGTTTAAAATTTAATAGTTAACTGACACATTTTAACCCCAAACATCTTAAATTGATTTTCTAATATAAATTAGATTTAAAGATATTACCAATAAATTAAAATAACTGACTGGTAGTACGAGTAATAATATTCGGGCGACATGAGTCGACAAGTTCATTCTGATGCAATACTCGTGTGCTGTGCTAAAGAGGAATATTTGTTATTACGTTTTAGTCCGCGAAAGGTTACAATCGTATTACGATGGATGTTACAGAAAGTATATTTATAAAAGTGAATACGAACGATGTGGTGAAGTTTGCATATATTCTAATGGAGAAGGTGTTATTACATCGAACGATTGCTTAGTTAACAGCACTTAAGTGGTTATTGTACAATATTAGATTTGTGATGTATTTTTCCTGCAAAGTTGCTTTAGTTATATCACAGTTTGGGCGTATGCTTACTGAGACGTTTGTTATCAAAGACCGCGACAATTCTGTGATCGAACTTGGTCATTTATTTTCGTAATTTGGCAATATATACCATTCGCAGATTTATTTAAACAAAGAGCAAATAAGTTTAACCCAAGAGCAAATAACATTAATCCAAGCACAAATAAGTTTAACCTAAGCACAACTAAGTTGAACCTAAGCACAAATAAGTTTAATCCAAGAGAAAATTAGCTTAACCCAAGAGCAAATAAATTTAAACCAACACAAATATGTTTAACCCAAGCACAAATAAGTTTAACCATATATATATGAACAGGTATTTAAGAATATTTGAGTATACAGATATTTTGTCGGAATATTCCCATAAGAGTACTCTTAAAAACAGTAGCCGGAGGCGATTGGTAAACGCAGCAGTGAATCTCCTTCGAAAGGATTGTGGAAATTATCCAACTAAGGACGAGAAGAAATAAGCAGCAAAAGCAATATTTTCTTTTTTTCCATCTTTTAAAACAGTCGAAGAAAAATTTGGACGAATGTAAGACATATCGAAAAATAAATCATTTCCTGAATTACTTGCGCACATTAATAACCAACATGATAATGAAATCTTATCAGTTAAATGGGCTGAACTAAAGTACGGACATCAGTATAGACGCGGTTTTATTATAAAAATTAAAAACCGGACAGATTAAATGAATTTGGTTTGTTTAAAGAAAACTGAAGAATTTTTTTTATGTTTCCTACTATAAAGCGGTTTTATTAGAATATATTTAAATGTATTTGAAGTCATTCTTACTAACGAATATTGTGTTATACCATGCAATGAATTAAAATAGCAAAACCCAAGGAAATATTCATTTTAAACGAAAAAATTTTATTGTAATTAAAAAACTTATAGAATGACATACGAGGATAGAATAAATAATTCTTTCTTTCCAGTTTTTTTTTTATAGTTAAGGTATTGCTTTCTTACATGAGGTCACGAGTTTGCAGGTTTGAATCCCATTGTCGGAAAATTAAAACTCTGCTGGAAAAGGAAAAGAAATGCCTGTCTTACCCTGAATTTAATTATTTAGCTCTTTAGGTCGTAAAATATGTACTCAGGGCCTGCCCAAATCCAAGTCTTCGTCTTCGTCTTCGACTTGTTATTACGGGTAGCGACGTAACTTCGAGTTAAGCTCTATCCGAATCCATGTCTATGCCACAGAGCTTTGCTACTTTGTACAACAGTTTTGACATCTGGGTAGCTTGATCACCGAGTCAAGGTTCCAGTTAACTTATTTAAATAGACAACGTATTGTAAGGTTATGTTTATTTGCTGTCTGTGAAATCAAGCTAAGCAAATGAACGAATTCGGACAGGTTACATTCGCCTAGCTATTATATTGTTGTGTTACGTCACTAGCTGTAATAACAAGACGAAGATGAAGACTTGGATCCGGAAAGGCCCTCAGTCTCAAAAACTGAGGAAGTAATGATCCTAACCGTAATAGTGACATTCAGAGCCTCAATATACATTTTTCACATAAAAGACGAAACTAAAAATCATCTGCCCGAAGTGCCATCAAAGTAGATAACGGGGAGTACTTTGCTTGGTATTTCCACAGATAACACACAACTAGATAAGAAAACCTAGACACAAAGCGATAAAATAAGCTAATGGCCCTCTAATAGAAAGATTTATACATGTAAAGCTAAAGAACTTTGAAAAAGTGTGGTATTATAATTCATTCTAGCATTGTTAAATGACCTACTCCATAATATTTTTGAATTTGATCATATTACTATACTATAAGACATTAGGTTTAATAAGAATATATTCTGCATTAGTCAGTGAGGTATTAAGTTCTAAGTATAATGTAATTGATTATGTTTTTAACATTATCCTAGATCACAACATTTCATGAGTGTTAAAAGCTAATCTTAATTTGGTGTGGTCATATATACAACCTTAGAAATATTAAAAACTATTTCAAGATTTTTAACCGTGAAGGTCAAATTTTGTTTGTTATATGTAAAAGGATATGCGATGGCTAGACGGCATACTATATTTTTACTTTTAGTTTTTTAAATCTCGTTTTCCTATAAAACATGAAAAAAGATGGATCTGGAACTGTAGCCAGTATAATAATATTACCAAGAAAATTGTAGTTGTTCGTCATCAACTCAAACTCAAACACTTGTTCTCTATTTAATCAAATCAGCTTTACATTTAGATCGATACCTTTTAAGCTGTAGTTAATTTTATTAACTGAAACTTTAGCTTAAACAACTTTTAAATCAATTTATTAACCTACTATCTGTATACAGGTAAATTACACACGCTTCATGCGCGTACATATCTTGCTAAAAAAACTGGTTTATGGAATAGATTTCTGTTATTGCTGCAATCTTACCAGCGTAGAGATTAAACTTTTCCAGCAAAGCAATAATTCGAATGAGCGACCATACTACTTTCAATATATTGCCGCACAAAATTGCCACTCACAACGTAGTTATTCATTAAGTTATTCATTTTTATAATTATCAATAGCCTGTTATTCGTTTAGCGGGATAGAGATCCTATCCTAAGTTGCTTTAATTGTTTTATATTTTCTAACTGTAGCGACCGCAACCACATCAGTTAATACACAAACCACACACAACATTTCTAACCAACCACTCATAGAGAATACCAGTAAGATGAACATAATCTACTACGCTAGATGGCGGCGAGCGGGAAGCAAAATTCTGTCTGGTGATAAGAAGCGTTCGAACCGAGCAAGCGCGAATAAGTTTTTCTTTACGATGCATTGTTTTTTTTAAGTCAAAAACTCATGTTGTATGGCATTGAGTGGAGCGCATTAAATAAATATTCATTGATGTGATTGGTAAGTGGCATAAGACTCATACCACCAAGCCACACTAACACTGAGATATCCAAGATTCCAACTTCTATTCCATTTTCACAACGCCATAAACTAATTTATATAAAAATTGCAATCATATCTTGCCCAATCCAAAAAAAAAAATCTTTTCAAGGGGGTGTTATGATGAAATAACGTTACAAATTTTATGTGGAAAGCGTCGACGCACAAAAGGTAACATCAGTAAACTATATATATGTATATATATATATTTTGTTTTTAATTGCACTCAAATTCTATTTATGCTTATTCTGTTGCACTGATAGTGTATTATATACAAATGAAATGATTTCGAGTGGACATAAAACCTCTCACCCTGCACTTACAATCCAAAACCTCTATACATTCATGCATGCATACTGAGAACATGAATCGGCGTAAACTAACAAAGTCGTTTATATTATTTCAACATTTTTATATCCTAGATGAAGGGTGTATTAAGTTTGTCATGCCGTTTGTACCGCATAGAAATAATGATGGTAGAGTAGAATACTCGAGGATACTCCGGCCTAATATAGTAAGTTAATCTGATTTGTGAATGTCCGCCTGTCTGTCCGTCTATCTGTTCGTCCGCACGATAACTCGAGAACGCGTTACACACGGGCTTTAAAAAAAAAAAAGAGTATATTAAAGTTCGAAAATGGGACCCATCGGACAATTCTTTCGTAGGGTTGCATTCAAAAATTTCGTTTGTAAATATATATTTGAACACTCCCTGAGAATGTGTCGACGAAGCAAACTGAAATTTTCTGCACAGTGTTTCCATATCAATAGAAAAGAAAATTTCAAAAATAGACTAAATCGAAAAAACAAAATGTTGCCATATAAAAGTTAGAATTTTTACGTATACTATAAAAACGATCAGTCCTAGACGTTTTATTGTATTGAAAAGTTCGTAAGAATATGAAATTCAATGAAACTGGTTATAACAAAACCCTCGAGAATACTTCACAAGCCATGGAACAGACTCCCTCTCTACAACATGCGAGGCCCAACGAAGTCCTTAGATTCTAAAATATTTGCAGTGTTCTTATGTAAAAGTGACAAAAGTTTGATTTGAATAGTTCCTCCGCCCTAAACTACATACTATTCATACAGAAAAATTGTGTTCTGTTAATCTTAAGCTTGCTTTCTTATCTTCCAAACCGTAATAAAATGTTCATACCTTTCCTAACAAAATTATTTAAAACAAATGAAAAACCTAGAATTGGTCTAAGACCAATTCTTATGATACCCTAGATGAATGCCGGTATGAAATTTCGTATGGTCACCCATTTGAGCAATTTTGATTTTTTGCATTGGTTTATAGCATATATTTCTAGAACGGCTCGTCGGACAGAAAAAAAGATTATAATAAATTTTATAGGATTTCTTATTCTGAAGAAGCTTTTAGTACAATAAAAATGTCTAGGACTGATCATTTTCAAAGTATATGTAAAAAACCAAAATTTTTATATGGCAACACCAAGAAGTGGTTGCCCAATTTAGTCCATTTTTGAAATTTTATTTGCTATTACTATGAAAGCACAATGTACCAAATTTCAGCTTTCTATGCCGACGTGTTCTCAGGTAGTGTCCAAATATATAGTGGAAAACGAAATTTTTGTATGGCAGCCCCACGAAGGAGTTGCTCGATTTGTCTCATTTTCCAACTTAATTTTACTTTGTTTTTTTTAATATCCGTGTACAAAATTTCAGCTTTCTAAGTGAACGCGCTCTCGAGTTATGGTGGGTATGGACGGACGGACGGACAGACAGACGGACAGACGGACATGCAAAAATCAAAATAACTTTTAGTTTTATGCGGGGGTGTCCAATCCATTTAGCTCTACCATCATTATTTCTGTGCGTTACAAACGGAATGACAAACTTGGTATACCCTATAGATTCCATCTAGGGTATAAAATTTTTACCCTATAGATTCCATCTAGGGTATAAAAATTTATCTTAACCAAATGACTATGACACCTCCAACAAAAATTCTCAGCTGAGTAACCATTGTAATGTCGCTGTGCCATCATGGCATGTCGTGGGCTTATGATATCGAATGTAGCTGCCTACATATACGCAACGCACATGCAATTATCACTCAGCTGAGAGGTATTGAGCATAACTTGGTAAGTTTATTTTCTAATCAAAACTATATTTTATTATTTTGTTAAGTAAGGTAGATATATAGTAAGTAAAACCTTTGGGAAGGTAAGGAACCAAGCTGTAAATTACTAGAAGACTATTTTCCTGTATGGATAGTAGTTTAGGCTCTATAGCATATATAAAGTCAACGTTTGGCACTTTTCCATAAGTATCAATATAGAACATTTCAGAAAACGGACTCACAACGCATACATATAGATTTCTGTTTCATGGCTTGGGAAGCTGTCCGACCGACGAACCGTTCTAATATAATACATGTATATAAGTTAACAAAGTTAAAGCAGGAGCACGTGCCGCTGACAAAACATTCTTACCTGTTGTAAGAAAATATCATAGTTCAAGAAATTGCAAGTTAAGTGAAATATTGTTAACCATAAGTTCATTTTAAGCAGGCTAAAATAAAATTTGTAAAAAGTTAGATCCAGATTAAATTGGGAACTGTTTGAAGTCGATTGTTTTAAGTTTTTTTTTAAGGAAAACAAAATAAATTTTGTTAACTGAGCAGGGGTCGTTGTTGAGTAACCAAAGAGTAAAGCAAGAAAGTTTTTTTTGTTAATTATTTGAGATTTAAGTTCGTGTGATCTAAGTGCGTGCCACAATTAGGGGACTTACAATCTCAACGTCTTTCGCTAAAGGGGAATTCTGCAGCTTATCCAGTACATCATATACACCAGAAATGGAAGTGATAGAAGTTCGTACCATGAGTAGGCTGCTGACATTCTCAACGCGGTAGGTTAAAAGAGAAATATATATATATATATATATATATCCTCCATCATCCGGTAGCAACAGCTGCTAAAATTGGCAGAAATAAGACACGCACTCACATTATGAAATTCCTCATTCTATTGTAAGTACAAAACTCTGACTTACGTTAAATTACATCAAATATATCGAACACACTGAATGAATATCTTGAAAATGTACACATTGAAATAAATTATTTTAACAAGAATAATAGAGGTTAATTTAATTGATATTAAATGTGGTAGTGAATAAAATTTCTCGAGCATTAGAGTGCGCTTAAACCGATAAGAGCTAAAAAATAGTCAAATATAAGAAACTTATCTAAAATTTGAGGAGGAAAAAGCCCTTAAAGTAAAGAAAGTGAGCCTAGTTGAATTAATTATTAAAGATTCAAAAGCAAAGAAAACTGTCTTTTCAATTACAATATGTACAATAATGTTTTTATACTTCAAAAAATCCCTTTTCTCCGTCTCGACTAATATTCGACAATGGACAATTAAGCAATTGAAAGGGACATCAAATGCTCAAACCGCAGTGGTGAAAGAAATCGATCGTCGATTTCAGAAGATAGGAAAAGAAGTTGCTACTTCTAAGGTAAATCTAACTCTAACTAATAATACTCTCCAAGTTCCAAGAAATGATGTTATTAAAGGATATTTCGAAATTTCCAGATAGTGTAAGAGAATTGCAGACATTTGTTGGAAATCCAGAGCAATATACTTCATGGATCCGCGCAGTTGAAAACAAATTAAGTGACCATGAAATTTTGCGTAATAAACCAATTTATCGTGCAATTCTACAAAGAATAAGAGGTCCCAACATTGCTATAATTTCCTACAACATATTTAGTGATGATTGGTTTTCTACAAAAAAAGTGTTCATCTTAACATTATCCTGATAAGGGGGATATTCATCCTCTTGAGGATGAACTAAACCTTCTTAGATAGGGAAACATGAGTTTATGTAGATGAATTTTATGCAAACGTTAACCACCAATTTTCTTTAATAATTAATAAAATTAAAACAGAACATTATTCTCCACAAACAATCATGGTAGTTGTTGAAACTTATAGAAATAGCGCACTTGGCGTATTTATGAGAGGCATAAATGATGATCTTTGCACTCTCAAAAGCATGCTTCATATCTTGAAACTCAGAACTTAAACCTTAGGAATATCGCTATACGTAGACCTAATCTAAATAATTCAGCGATGGCAGGGGATTACAATTTTAAACAGCCCATTTCAAAAGCACCACCTAAATCAGTTTGCGAGCCATGCCACGGAATTTGCCATTTAACTAAATGAACGAAGTCTATAACATCCAACACGAAAAATGTATCCAACTATCTCCAAGGCCTAATGAATATAAACCCCCAGGTCTAATGGAAGTTGATCAATCCATGCAAACCAAACAAATTGATTATATGAATCGAGCAGGTAATAATAATCCTTATCCGTATAAGAGATACAACAATTGTGAAAATTATCCACACAAAAAACAGAGAATAAATACCTAAGAAACAGAGACTGAAGATTATATTAAAGCTCGTGAGAACGAAATAGCTGACGACTATTCTGAGGGAACTGATAACGAAAATCCTGAACTAAAATTTATGATGGAAGGCTCTCTAGAATACTAAACACGGGATGGAAAAATTCTCAAATTCTTAATTGACGCGGTAGCTAATTAAAGTTTTATAAAATCGCAATGGGCAACAAATAAGAAACCGGCAAAATCAACTTTTCAAATAAAATCGACTGCAGGGGAGATAGAGGTTAAAGGAAAAGTTTCCAGAAGACTTTTTGCCAGCATAGGACATAATACATTGTTCCACGGAATTATCAGTGATGTCACCCTAAAATAATTAGAAGCAATTTTTGATGGAAAGAATAATATTTTGAAAATTAAACCAAATATCATAATACCTCTCAAATAAAAAAGAAAATCAATCCATTCAAGTTAATAATTTAGAAATCAGAGACAAACATCTGGAACCACAAATCAAATGAAAATTGCACGAAATAATAAAAAAATACCATAAATTATTTTAACCAATAAGCGTCAGAAAACAGTGAATACAAACATTGAAGCTGAAATATAAACGACAACAGATGAGTCAATCTAATCAAAGTCTTACCCTTAACCAGCCAATATGAGAGACGAAGTGGAACGTCAAATAAACAAACTTCTGCAGGATGAAATAATCAGACCATCTAATCGCCCTTATAACTCACCCATTTCGATTGTTGAAAAGATAATAGATGCCTCAGGAATAGGATAATATAGAATTGTGGTACACTTCAAAAGATTGAATGCCGTAACAACATTAGATATCTATCCTACACCTAATATATCCCACACGACCCTCGACTTGATGTAAGGTTTCCACCAAATATAAATTAAAAAGGAAGATATCCCAAAGATGGCATTTTCGACAATGAACGTGAAGTACGAGTATACAAGGTTACCATTTGCGTTAAATAACGCGCCGTCGATATTTCTTAGATTGATTGATTATGTCCTCAAGGAACATACGCGAAATATATGTTACACATTGATGTCATAATCATATTTGGCATATTTTCTAAATTAAAGGAAACTAACCTAAAAGTGAATCTTGATAAACAGTATTTCTAAGAACAGAAACAGAATTTTTGGGTTTTATGGTCACCGATAAAGGAATCAAACCTGATGAAAAAAGGTCCGGACGATAAAAGGAATTAAAACACCAGAAAATTAAGAGGAACTAAAGAGTTTCATTTCACTGACTTCATACTACCAATTTCATACTACAACCAAATTGATAAGGATAAACCTATTACCTTCATATCTCGGTCACTCAATAAAACTGAAGCGAATTACCCAACAAATGAAAAGGAAATATTGGCGATAGTTTGGGCTCCAGATAAACTGCAAAACTATCTATATAGAGCAAGAAAGATCAAAATTTTGACCGATCATCAAACACTAACATTTAGCCTTAGTAATAGAAACAACAGTGCAAAACTAAAGAGGTGGAAGGACGGAAAAAACGGGTATAATTACGAGCTTGTTTCCAAGCCAAGGAAGACCAATCCCTTTGCCGATACACTATGAAGATTAAAGTCACATGCAGACGGTCTTACATTAGATTCGAGCCAAACCATACACAGTGTAGAAGAAGCACCGATCTCATCGAATACTGTCAAGTCCGATTACTGTATTTAAAAATCAACTGATAATCGAACTGGGAAAACACAATATGCACGCTATCGAAGAGCCTCACTCAGGATATCACGGACAGGAGGAAATAACCAAGGGAACCTTGTAAAAATATTAAAGGAACTCCTTAACTCAAATATTCTGAATGGACTTAAAATTCCAGAAAAACATATTTAAGTGCTGTACGAAATTTTCAGAAAACATTTGAGTAAATTTAAAATTCGCGTAACCCAAAGAGTGGTGCAAGATATCTCGAACCCAGAAAACAAATTCCAAATCATCGATCACGAGCATAGAAGAGCCCACGAGAATTATAATAAAAACAAGAACCAGCTATTAGAAAAATATTACTTACCCCACATGGTGAGCAAAATTAAGGAGTACACTAAATCCTGCGATATCTGCGATTCCAACAAATATGATTGACGCCCCAACATACCCGAATTGCTAGAACTCCAACTTACCCATTGAAAATAATACACATGGATATTATGATATTTAACCAGGAAAAGTTCATGTCTTGTGTGGATAAAGGACACTTTAAAGGATAAGGTTACAAAAATACTGCACTATTTTACCACACCTAAAATTCTTGTAATAGACAATAGAGAAAGGTTTCACTATTGTAACCAACTACATTTATACCTTAGGAACAGAATTTCTAGAATCCCATCTAAAAAAACAGGGGTAAATGGAATTGTGGAAAGAGTCCATTCCATTATAATCGAAATTGCAAGATGTCTGCAGAGGGAATATACGGACTTATCTCTGAAGGAAATAATAAATATATCCGTAGACATGGTACAATAATACCATACATTCCATAGCCAAGAAAAGACCTAGAGAAATATTCTTCGGAAGAACACAACGAATCAAATATCAGAATTTATTTAACTTCAGAGCAAACGTAAATGACGACCTATTGGAACAAATAAAAAGAAAAAAAAAAGCAAAATAAGTAATCTGGACAGACAATATACACAACTATAAAACAAACTCAACGAAAACACAAACTCAACGAAAACACAAACTCAACAAAAACACAAACTCAACGAAAACACAAACCGAAACAAGAAGGAACCTGTTGTCAAAGACAATTGGTTTACTATCACAAAAACTACTGGAAGACGTATTCGTAGCTCGCACAATAAAAATCTTAAACAATAAAATGTACTTTCCTTTTTCAAGCCTAATATGAGCGCATGTCGTCTTCATAGCGAGCGTGTTTGAATATTTGGGTGCAGTTGCAGTCATTACACAGTGAAACGGACGCATAATAAGCGGAAGCATAAAACTTGTTCATGTCATTAATATAACCAAAAATGAAGAAGTGGTCAACGATGGAATATCAGCAATAGGAAGAATAGACAAAACCAGCATTCTTAAGCCCCAACTAGAGTGTCAAATAAAGCAGGTACAAGAACTAACTCGGAACCTAAAGGGAACGAATTCAAGAAAAGAGAGTTCAATTAACTGGATAGTCGGTTTTATCTGATGCTACAGATTTGGATAACATAATTTAAAGCCAAGATGATATAATCTCCAATAATAATGAACAGTATAAGATAAACAACAAATTGACGGAGTCCACAACTACTCTATTACACCAATATAACAATATCCCTAAACAATTAGATGAACGAAATAGTGACAACTATGAGCAGATGCTATTCAACCTGCTAAGTAACCTATGTAAGTTAATGAAATAGTATTTGCATAGCAGTTGGCTAAGAAAGAAATTGTAAGCACTAACATCCTGGATAAGGAAGAAATTAACCAGCTCATAGCTCAAATAGAAACGCTTCCCTACGTAAATGAGATATAGAGTACGCTGAACCATAGATGCCACAAGAACTATAGATGTCGCATGTCGTACCAAAAAAGTATACAAAAAATATCCATTCCGGAATGGACCATACCATTTGAAATGATGTATACGTCGAGTGATTCATATATTTTTTGTATTTGAAGTATTGAGGAAGTCGATCAAATGTATACAAAACTAATGAGGGAATTGGAAGCTGAATGTGACTACCAGTTTAACAAAAATGAAAAAAAATTGAAATAATTAACGAAAGTATAATATTCCTCGACAACTTCCGTGGAGAGTTTTTCGAAAATAATTTAACCATACACTTAAATGGCTACAATGAATGCCTAAATTTAAAAACCAGAGTTCATGATCAAAAAGTTAAAAACATTTCAAGCCCTTTGAGCCTGGTTTTAAGCACAATTTGTAAAAGTTAGATTCAAATTATATCGGGAACTGTTGGAAATCGGTTGTTTTAATTCTTTTTTTAAGAAAACAAAATAAATTCTGTTAACTTATCGTCGCTTGAAAGGCAAAATGGGATAAGCGACAAAATGTCAACTTTGGCTTAAAGTTTAAAATTTCAGAAAAAAAAAATATCAGCTAATGATCAGAAATCTTAAATCTATACATGTAAAGGGTCTTAAATTTCATCTCTAATTGATGGTATTGATATTTTTCAAAATATTAGTTATTATTAGAATTAATGTTGCTTACGTAAATTGGTTACGATAACCGAATGAGGGAAAGAGCTCTAACTGATTCAATGTTCTAAATATGGATCATGATAAAAAGGAGCAACTGTCATATTTATTGTTTTCTAAGTCAGAAAAAAAGGTCCAACCTATTTTGTTAACTTTTTAAAGAACATTCATGTTAACCTAATTGGAATAATAGGTTGCTTAAGATTCAAAGTAAACTGGCATACCTAACCTTAATAATTACGCATAACTGGTTGAAGAAAATATAAGGATATAATAGTTTTAGTTTTAACTTGTGCTTGGATTGTCTTCAGTTAAATCTTGAAATTTCAGATATTTCAAACAATTATCTTTTTTCAGAACATGGAATCTAATGTTGAAGTTGTCATTAAATATATTGCGGAATACTATCTCACTTACAACCATCGACTACTTGTTCAATGTAAAACTTTTTGTAAACTTTACACAAATTTGACAAATTGTTAAATGCTTGTGGAAAATAGGCACGACTAGAACTTTTACGACAGTAATGTGATTGCATGGCTGGAAGACTTTTAATATACTTCATAACTATAGTCTTTATAGATTCTTTTATTTTGTTAGATGGTTTACCACTCCTATGTAAATAATGTTAAACGAATCCGAATTCAGCGTTACTTGTAGTATAGTAAATGAACTTTTCCGTAGCATCTAGCTTGGAAGCCAGAAATTGAAGTCAAAACGTCATTTTAACTTCGAGTTCATTGACGAAGTATTTATATGTGAAATTACGCTTTTGTGACTTTTGTGACTCACTTGCTCGCCTTCGTCTTACAGTTATTTTTTGGGACATACTTACAAGCCAATCCTTTTGTCGTTCAGTACGAAAATTCCAAAAATGGTCAAATGTGAGCTTTCTCCTCTCTTCTGTAATTGAACTACATTCATTGCCGCATTTATTACCGTCATTTGGATTGGGTTGCATTTTTTTACTACAACTCCTTTATATCTGGTATATTCCTGACCAGACTGCTTCAATTTGTTTCTTTCCAATCTTTTATTCATGGGATTTAGTTTAACGCCAGCTTCTCCGACTCGCACTCTTCTTCAGGTTTATCCGTTGATTCTTGTAAAGCTTTAATTGGTGTGTAATCCTCATTATCATAATTTTCAGATAATTCATACTCTGCGTTGCATACATAAGAATTAGCGTCTTCACCAAAGTCACCTGATAATAAAGCTCCATCTTCGGACAGATAATCTAAATATTGCTTGTTTTGTTTTGTCTAACGATCGCGACGACACATCGAAATCAAAGGACGTTCCTGTTCAACTTGTTGTGAAATCGTAGATTCATCCAACACACTCGGTGATATTCCAGTAGCATCGTTATGTGTCTTTATTGCATGAGACATTAAAGGCTGTTCCATAGATTTACTTAAATCCACATTCCAGGATTGAGCTGAGTCTGATAAAATGGCTGGTCTGAGCATAAATGGTGCAGGTAATATAGGAATATAAGGCTTTAATTTAATGTTAACAGGTGTTCCTGAATTTTCGTCCAATAAGTCGTCATCTGGTGGCCGCTCAACGGCTGATTGAAATAATTTCTTTTTACCTGATAAAAGTTAAAAAATCGACACCCAACAGCATTTTTTTCTTTTTTTAAGTACATACCGGTGATTCATTGAAGCTTAACATTCCACCTGCGCATCTATTGTCCACTTTCCACATTTCTGGAGTGCTAGCTCAACATTTTAGTGGCGCGTAGCTTTTTATCCTTTATTGTTTTTTTTCTCCAAAGTCACAATTTACGATTACAACATTGAAAATACGGAATGGTAAGAGTTTCTAAACTTACTTGGAAAGAAAGATCGGGTAAAAGTGTATCTGCAATAAAAATGTACTCAGCATTCGTGTTGAAGGTGTCGCGGCAACTGGCGTACAAGTGGCCCTAGCCCTAGATTCTGTTCGTCGTCGTACGATGCGTGGCAAAGTTCAAAACAAAAGCAGCGCTGTTTATCATTCGGACACAATAACCGTTATAACTTAATAAAAAACCTGCCTGCCGGCATTTGTTCAAATAGGGATATGCGGTAACGTTTTCGAAAATAAAAATTAGGAATCGCATTCTAAACACCTTCTTTGTTATTGGATTTGCACGCAAAAAGGGATAAATTCCATATTTTTGAAAATTTTTGCTGCTAGGAAAAACAATATAAGCGACAACGATTCCGGAAACAAACGTTCTAAACGCCATACGTTTTCTCCAAGGTGTCATGTAGAAAAGGATAAGAACAATAATTGTAAAATTTTACTGTAAGTAAAAGAATATAACTGACATCAGTCGCATGCATTACATCGCAGTAAAACTAAATAAGTTGGGTACGAACACAATAAAAAAAGTGGTAAAAAGTCTCGATTTTCATTTGGGCACTTTATCTTACCTCCATAATTACTAAAATTATCCAAATTTGTTTCGGTTAGTAACAAAAAACAGTTGTGCTAAACGACACAAAAGTCGTCGTATGGGAATGAAACCTATCCCACTCGACGCGGAATAATCGTGCGATTCTAACGGTATGTCTAACTCAATTTCCCAAAAATTGTCGTTTATGCCATTTCGCCTTTCAAGCGTCGTTATATATATATATATATATATATATATATATATATATATATATATATATAAATATATGTGTAAAATCAAATTAAAAGTCAGACTTGCAACGTGTACTTATGGACATTCATCTAGGGTATCATAAGAATTGGTCCTACACCAATTCTACTTTTTTCACTTGTTAAATTATATTTCTGTTATGTATTCCTGCGATAAATGATTGAAAATTAGAATAAAATTTGAATAGTACTTGGCCAAAAATGAATTGTATTGAAATAAATTAATATTTTAACGTCTTCAGTATACAACAGAAAAGTTTGGATCAACATACAATAATAATAATAAAAAAAAACAGAAAAAAGCTGCAATTGGTACAAGACTAATTCTAATGATAGCCTCGATGGTATGCACAACCAGCGGGCCACATAGGGCTCGTTTTAAAATACTTGGTGCCCGCGATACGTCCACAGCTACATACTGTAGCGTGTCACTTTCAATACAGTGTGGATCTAATTTGTATCTACACATGCAATCGTCATTATCAACCTTGACATGCGTCTCGAAAGCTTCGAATTTTTATGCGTTCTGTTGATAATAAATTTTTATTTTGACTTCTTTTTTTTCAAATTTATAAATGTAACGTGTTTTATTTTTCAAATTTATTATTATTTTTCTCAAGTAAATTGCAGCCAGAGGAATATAACTTGAGACGTCATTTCGAAAGCAGCCATACAGATTTTAATAAAATACCGAAAATTGCTTCGTTACTTGACTCAATACAATCACAAGAAAGTCTGTTACGATCGTGTTCGGATATTCAAATAACTGGCCAAGTGCGAGTCAGACTCGCGCATGAAGGGTTCCGTACCATCATACAAAATTTAACCCTATGTACTTTTTATTTAGTTTTTCAAATGGGAGTAGGCGTCATGTGAAAAGATAATGCTGTCATTTGAAACAATAATGCTGTCATTTGGAAAAAAAAATATCTACTTATGATATTAATAATTAATGAGAATAAAACGAGGAAAATAACGCCGAAAAAATCACGTTTCTTGTATTTAATTTTTAATTTATTTTTATTATTTGTTGTTAAAGCGGCAATACAAAGTCCGTGAAAATTTCAACTATCTACAGATTACCGTTCATGAGATACAACCTGGTGACGGACGGACTAAGCCTTATAGGGTTCCCGTTTTTACCCTTTGGGTACGGAACCCTAAAAAAGACATCGGAGTGAACTTTGCCATAATTTTAATGTCATCGAAACCTTTTTCAGGGGTGATTTTATAAAAAAATGCCCAACAACTGCATCGAAAATAATTATTACATGAGGTTTTGAAATTTACGAAGAACTTCTTGGATTACACTCATAAAGAGTTCAAAGAAAATTGCATGGATTATTTTGCGCTTCGAAAAATATAGTTTTGACTACCCATAGGTATAACAGTTGATGGGGCACATCCGCAGATGATGGGCTCGCAAAATGGAACGGTGTCTCTTTGTACACGCTTTTATTATATTATTTATTTATTTTCATTATATTTTCGTCTCAAATTATAAGCATTTATGTATTTCCGATGACAAAGCGATTGTTTCCAACATAATTTATTTGATATTTTGAGAGATGCATAAAATTTTAGTATTTGATATAGAGAAAAAAAAATATGGCTAAAAGAAGAAATGATTTTTAAAGAGCGCAATCTCAAAAAAAATTTGTTTAATCATATACTTGTTGCTACAAAAAAATGCCAACTTTTGGTATTCAAATGAATCACAAAAGAAAAGATACTAATGCATCATACACCAGCACTTCTTAATTGGGGAAAGATGGGACTACTTACTGTTATAAAACATGCAGTAAAGGCATTTAACTTTATTCGTCCAGAGACTCTAACTAACCGTTTTAAGGCTTTCTGGGAACAATTAATGCAGAGTACGCCGATATTGTGTACTTTATAGATGTTCGCTGGCTCAGCCTGGGGGGTTACATTGCATCTCAGGCGCGTATACACAGGGGGGTCACAGGAGTCATGACCCCCCCCCCCCCCCCTCAACCCAATGCGCCACCTAACCTTCACGGTGAATTGAGTGTGGCGTTGGACTTTGGAGCGAGCTGTAAAACTTTAAAAGGACGATTTTAGTTTTTTAAACGTGTACACATTTTTTAGAACTTTCTTGCGTTTTTGTATAGTGTCGAAAAGTCATCTATCATACCTAGCACAGGATAGTAAGTAATTTTGGAATGCATATTTATTTTAGTATTTGATATTTTAAACAAATACAACAATAAAAGCATCTTTATAGCTGGGCCCAGTTATAAAGATGCTTTTATATTTTTGTTGCGCCGATTAAAAAGTTTAAAAAGGGCTATTGTTTCTAGAAATTTTGTTAGCGATCATAATTTTGTTTACCTATCTGATTTTCCGATGGTAGACAGTAGTCGGAAATTCGCTGTCAAAACAGGTAGTCGAAAAATTGGGAGTACAATTGCAACGACAGGTGGTGAGCGGCGATTGTGAAAGAAGAAGATATTTAAATTTCATTTGTTATTAGTTTTGAGCATTTTGAAATAGATTTTTATCGGGAATATTTTATATTATTTTGAAAAAATTGCAATGTACTAAAGTGTGGAAAGGAAAAATTTAAAATACAGAAATTAACTAAATTAAAATCAAACTAAATGCCAATAATATCGCAACCTTACCAATTGCATTTAAGCGCCTCGAAATATCCACCTTTTTTGTCAACTCGTCTATACTGGTTGTCTTGTATATTATAAATTATTTTATGATTTCACACTTCCTCAATCAATTTTTCATCAATATTCATTGTTTTAAAATTGCCGCGATGTCACAAGAAGTTCATTCGTTTGATTTTGTTGGTAGTACTGCAGCGATGACGGAAAAATTAGAAAGTGATCACCCGTCGCAATTTCGGCATTCGCATAAAACGCTATGCTTTTAAAAGTTTGACACCGGCATTTTTTCGTCATTTGCCGCTGCCCGTCGCAATTGTATTTAAGCCTTGACTTAACAAATTTTGTTTTACGGTTCTTCCAGCTCCTGATTTTTCATATCGACACTGATTCAAGCTGGAGTTGTTCAAAATATTTACGTTCGTTGGGAAGCATTACATTTTTCTTAGGGTTCGTGCACAACAAGGAGAGGCTAGGCGTTGCGAGGCTAGTCGGTTGGTCGAGGCGAGGGGAAGATAAAGCTCGAGGTGTAGTGTTCACAACAAGGCGTTCAGTTTCTTGATAAATCGTAAGTGAGAGCATAAATTATGTCACCAGATTCAGAAGAAGAAATTTTGTGTTTGTCAAGTTTGTCAAGTTTTTCACCTAAGTGTACTTTCCGCTCTTTTGCTTGCCATCCGATAAAGACTGGAAATTGTCGAATTCATCACTCATGTGAAGATTTTCGGACTGATCCTGATAGATTCTTCCAATATATGAGAATGAATAAAGAACCCTTCCATTATATCAAAGAAAAAACCTATAAGAATATGCTAGCTCTCAAAATTAGTAAGCTGCACCTCGCGAAAAAACTAATAATTTCATTCTCGAGCGATTTACCTCGAGGTGTCTCGCCACATCGCGCGCTGCCACAGGATTTTTATGAACACTCTCATAGTACAGCGTGCAATCATTTTATTTCTTCAAGTCTTGATATAGCCTCGCCTCGCCTCGCCTCGCCGCACTTCGCCACGTTGTGCACGTTCCTTTAGAAATATAATTGCAAATTGTTCTCAAAATTTGTATGATTAACTATTCACCGACAACGGTCCAAACGAATTGGTGGATTTAATCTGGTGGTTCGCTCTTTCGGATAGGGGCACAAGCACTCAGTTTTCTTAGAAAGATCTGAACATTTTTCTTTAGATGCACTATTGGCGGCGGACAATTGTTCCAAAGTGTTATATTGATTCAAGTGTCTTGGCTGATCTTGGTCACAAAGATATTTATGACCGTTATCAAGCATACATTTTTTTCTTAGAAATTTACTTAAACATTTTTCTTTCGAATTTTTATACACTATTGGTTGCTGGAAACGATCAGTTGGATTGATGTCACTAAAATTGATTCTACAATTTTTCTTCACAATTTTTACGGCAAGACTATAAAAATAAAACCCATTCGCTTTCCTCTGCCTGTGGTAGTTGCCTTTGCTTTGCTTGTACCTTCGCATTAATTCAAGTAGTGTTGTTTAATTTAACTTCACGTTTACTTTTAACTTAGAGGAGAAGAATAAACTTGCTACACTAGTTAGCGATGGAGGTAGAAATAGTAGAGAAAATAGAAAGCAGAAGACTAATAAGACCATTGTCAACTTTTTTCAGTAGAAAAGCAAGAGCAGTTAAGTTCCCATCAAAAGATATAGTCAGCGACACATCATGCACTTCTATTCCTATTCCTTTGAATCTGAATCAAGGTGCAAGCCCTCACTCTCAGTCATTTACTTCAGCCGTGACAGAATCGGTTGCATTACATCTATGTCTACAATCTTTGCATGAGAGAGAGTATCTGGATATGAGTCCTTAATGTCCACTCAGAGATCGACATTGATGTGGATAATATTATCGACAGGTTTTCAAAATCAAACTGAAAATTGAATTTTGTGATATCTAACTTAAATATGATTAAAAAAATTTAAAAGCGACTACTTCCGACTTTTTCCTCCCCAGTCGAACATTTTAGTTGTGACCCCCCTCCAAGCTGCAGGTCTGGATACGCGCCTGGTGCTTCTCATGTCTACTTGAAAATTCAAAAGTTTTGAATTGTGAAAATCACTCTTCAAGGTGGTGTAAGATCCGAATGATTATGAGATCTAGCATTTCTAACCGTTGTATCAAAATTTATGAACGAATTAATTCTCAAAAATGATCTCTAAAATCCTTGTAATCTGTTATGAGGAAGTGGAACCTGTAATGTAACTTGAGGTGATCGACTTTTACTAGTGAAATGGGGAACCAAAAGCATAACATCTGAATTTTAATTTATTAAATTTCAACAAGTGTCTTCCAATAAGAACTTTTCTTAATTTCTGAAAAACTATTTGCGCATACCTCTTTGGAAGCACATACGTTTGCGAGCAAATTTTTTCTTTGATAAAACTAAACTATTAATTTCACAGAAACCGTATTTCGGATGACAATTCAACAATAATTAAACCAGATACCGACAAGTTGCATTTAAGACTCAATGCTTTCAAATAAAGTAATAAATATCAGCTATTCATAAGAATAAATAATTTCTAATCTAATACGTAATTTTTATTAAAATAAATACAATTAAAAAATTTGAATGGTTTTTAAAACAATCACATACATATTTTATTCTTGACAATTGCTTGTTTTTTCTCAAAATATTTCTGACAAATATTTGAAAGCTTCACGCAACTGAATTCAGACATGCTTGCGGACCTTTATACTTAAATGGTTTTCACCAATGCCCTAGATTAATGCCTGTATGTAATGGGCACTCCTCTGTACAAGTTTGATTGTTAAAATAGTTTTTCAATCTATTTTTAGAGCAGTTTGTCGTACAGCAAAAATGATTATAACCAATATCACAGTATTTTATATTATGAAGAACTTTTTAATACAGAAAAACTTCTAGGACTGACAATTTTTATAGTATACCTGAAAAACCTCAATTCTTGTACGGTAACACCAAGAAGGGGTTGTATTTGTAACACCTAGAAATAATTCTAGTAGAGACAAAGTCATTTTTATTTTTGAAATTCTGTCTGTCCGCACGATAACTCGAGAACACGTGTACCTAGAGAGTTGAAATTTTGTGTATGACCTTTCAAAGAAAGAAAGTAAAGTTAAGTTCGAAAATGGGACAAATCGGGTAACTCCATCGTAGGGTTGTCACACTACCTGAGATCGCGTCAACGTCCAGAGCAGAAATTTTGTACATAGTATTTTCATAAAAATAGTAAATAAAATTTCAAAATTGGACTAACTCGAGCAACCCCTTCTTGGTATGGGCATATACAAATCTAGGATTTTTACGTATACTGTGAAAACGATATATATAGGACTTACAGTTTTAATGCATGAATATGAAAACCTATAAAATTTGTTATAATCATTTTTTCTGCCCGACGAACCGTTCTGGAAATATATGCAAAATGTTAATGGAAAACCTCTGTACAAAATTTCAGCTCTGTTCGTCGACACGTTCTCAGGCAGTGTCTAAATACATAATGAAAAAGGAAATTTTGGTATGGCAATTATACGAAAGAGTTGCCTAATTTGTCCAATTTCCGAACTTAACTATACAGTTTTTGTTTTAAAGGCCATGTGCAATATTTCCTGAACCCGTGCTCGAGTTATTGTGAGACGGACAATCTGACGGACGGACGCTCAGGTATGCAGACATCACCAGCATTATTTCTCTACTTTACAAACGGAATGCAGACTTAGTATACCCTAAAAATTTCATCTAGGGTATAAAAACTATTGGTGCGACATGCTCCCTTCTTTTTCTAGCGCTTAACATAAAGGAAATGATAAATGAAATAAAAATTGAATTAAAATCAAAATGCAGAATGCGTTGTTCCAGAAATTTGAAGACACTATTTTCTACTTAATTTATGTTGAATCTAAAAGTCTGCGAAAAGTTTAACTACATTAAAATATGAGACGCTTCTATTACCCTGGTTTATATCTCCTGTTAGCAAGACCTCTAGTAATCTTGTATTATAACTACAGACTAAACCATAAATTTACAGTTTACAGTTCATTGAGTTCATATATTTCCTTCTTAGGGGAAATGGACACGAAAGTTTTCCAGACTTCCTCCTATTGAATTCCGTTCATAAAATACCCAGAGTCAAATTTGTCGCGGAATTATGATTTACGTAGAGAACGGCTTAACCTATGTGAACGAATACAGATGAACAAATCTTTGTCTTTTATGAACTTTTCAAGTTTTTGCTAAAGCCATTGGGCGGATTGCCAATATGATTGCATTAATAAGTAGGTACCTCTAGAATTTATTGGACGATATTTTATATTTATTTCATGAGGCCTAAACAGAGAATTATTTCTAGTATTCTACATCATGACATAATACATATCCCTTTTTTACCAAAAAAATAATATGTTGTTTTTTTTCTGCTACAAATTTAAACGTAAAAAAGGCAACAATAATTGTTTGAAATTTTTGTTAGTTTTAGATTAATTATTCGTCCAAAATTTTAGACGTTAAATGCATATAATAAGAAAAGTGACTTGAATGAGCTAATTTAATTAGAAATGTTGTGTGTCAATGGTATAATGTTCTTAGATTTTTCCAAATTATTAATTTACCACAATAAACCCGGGTTCTTGTAAACACAGGAACAAATTAATCTGGAGAAAGTGAGTTAATGAATTAATGGGAGCTGTCAATTCTATTTCTTCATTGAAGGAGCAGCTCTCTTTGGACAATTTTAGGTTGCAAAATGTTCTGCTCTCACTTAAGTTTTCCGATATGATATCCTACCAGCTTTGCTTGATTCCTACAAATGAAATCATATTTATATATTTCGTTTTCGCTTACGCTATTCAATACCGTTTTATTCAGACAGAACAAATACTATAAATTCCAAGCAATAAGATTTGTGCAATAATCATTGGGTGAAAGAAAATCTTTACGAAAATGAGAAGAAAAAAAAAACAAAAAAAAAACAAAACACAAAATTTTATAGTTAGTTGGCGCGGTGGTAAGTACATACCCATAACGTTCATAAATCAACGGTCTATGTTACATCGTAAAGTTCGTATGACATCGTACTCATATTATCTACAAGGGCTCAAAGCAGTAAAAAAATTCAGCATGGTAAACATGACCTATAAAATCTACTCAGGAACGCAGTGTATGCTATGCTCTACGTGTCTTTATTGCATTTGCTTACAACATTGGTCACCACTCAGCACCAAGGGGGAACGGTTCCCTTCAATATCCGAAAACAGGAACAAGAAAAATTGTAAAACAGGAGCCAAGGAAATAAAATCATTTCCAGATATATATTTTTAGGTAGAATTACATAGTTAGTATCTCGTTCTCTGTCAAAGGTTCTTTTCGAAATACTGTTTAACATGTTTGTAGGGCCAGGGCTTGTCCGTGAGGCTTTTTGTTAACCATTGGTTCACAGGTTGACAAGTTGCTTAATCGATTTTGTAAAATTACGGAAAATTTATGGACTCTCACCTTTCATGTGGAGCTATGTATATAGGTTAAGAGGCTTTTAGGTAATATTGTGCCTGATGTGAAAGCATTACTAGCATTTTACCCATTAATTAAAGCGCGGCTGTAATTACAAGATGTTAACAATTAACAATACCCCGGGGAAGTGATCCATAAATAACGAAGGCTGAGATTTTATCATTCATTAGCAAATTATGGGAGTTATAAAATATTATGGTCACTACATTATGGTACTTCGTTCTCTCCTGAGGCAAAATTGAAAGAGTTATGATGAAATTGGGAATACCGGCTTTCGAGAAAATAGTATCTCAGTGTTGATATTATCATGTCATAGTGTCTCCGATAACCAACTCTTTTGAACACTCTCATATATCTACTAGACTAAAGTGTGGTGACATTCAGTCATCTTAAGTTTATTGCTATGAATCCTAGAATAATATCTCAGAATCGAACTGAATTAAATATTGATAAATCTGGCTTTTAAAAAGATCAGTATTTCGACAATGGAGTGTGACAGTGTCTTCCTATCGAAGGTACAAGTTAATTTAACCTTTTTTTCGGGAATTGAACTGATGCAGCTTCCATTATTACAGAACCTAACAGGTTTCTTACCATTTTTTCTTTTTTATCTCTAGTTGAAAAAAGCCTCAACATTTAGACAAATTGGGAACACCTAATATATATCATATAGAACAGTATTTTCTCGTGTAATCAATTACTCGCTGGCGGCAACGGCAAAATTATATTTTGAGTAATATTCAAAATCGTCGCACGGTTACTAGCTTGCCACGCCCCGCCACGCATGGACTATAGATTTCATTGTGCTAGAGAGATCGCGCCGTATCAGTAGATACATATGTGTATCAATATACTTAATAAGTGTGATATATAAAACTAAATATGTAATAAATGGTTAATCAAAATCGTACTCATCTGTCTAAAATATGTAATCGCCTTTATGCCGTTGGTAAATAGATAGTTAGTGATTAACTTAATCTAGTCGTGCCCCGAAACAAGTTACTTTGTTTCAGTTGAGACCCAAAATAATGTATGTGTGTTAGTATGTACTGAACTTGTTCTAGTCGTTGCCCGGAACAAGATATTTCATTTCAATCGAGACCCAAAGCAAAGTTGTATTAGTAGTATTTATTCTAGTCACTACCCAGAATAACTACGTATCTTTATCTCAGTCGAGACCCAAGATAAAGTGATTATGTTGACAAAATTTATTCCAGTCGATACCCAGAATTAATATCTTTATCTCAGTCGTTACCCAAGATAAAGTTGTTATGCTAGTAAATTTTATTCCAATCGAGATCCAGAATAAATCTCAGTCGATACCTAAGATAAGGTGAGTTTATTACTAAGATGTATTCCAGTCGAAACTTAGAATATGTGTCTTTATCTTAGTAGATTCCCAAGATAAAGTGTATTGGTTAGTAAGATTTATTCCAGTCGAGACCCGACATAAATATCTTTATCTCAGTCATTACCCAAGATATAGTTATTGAGTTAGTACTCTGTATTCTAGTCGTTAGCCAGAATAAAGTATGTTTGTTAATAACTCTATGTTGTTACTACTAGCCAAGTCGATTCCGATGTATTATCACTAAGTGCTGGATGATGCAAAAAGAGAAATATTCAAGTTAGACTGCGACCTTTATTGCCTCTGAATTGCGCCCGGATTACTCTCCACTGCGCATAGCAACAATAGTGCATTGACCTTAGCGGCTAGGCGTAGCAACTGCAATTCTGAATATGTGTGTTGCCGTTCTTAATTTTGCCTAGCTAATGTTACTATGACTACAAAGTATATGATTGGATACCTATTGTAAAATTACTTAATTTGCTACCTTTTAAAAGATACATTTAACTGAAAAGACGACTTAATTTAATTACATTTGATTTGCGTAAAGTTTATCGATGAGAAGTTAATTTCCTTTAATTGTGTTGTGACTCGACTTTGTTTGTGTGGAATGTAGCCATAATGTGTCGATTGCTGTCTCCACTAAAAACTACTTTATCGACGTGTTGGTAGGTAGATGTGCATTGTTTTATTCCCAACCTAGTTTCGATAAATAGAAATACTTCGAATTAGAATCTTTTGAATGATTTTACTTTCAGGTGGTCTTTTAATGTTGGTTTGAACAAAGGATCTGAGTGTAATTCACCAATTGATTCATTAAGTGATAAATCAAGTGCACTATAATCCTCCCAAATTTGCTTCAAATCTGAAATTTTTGTTTCGTAGAATCCTTGCGTAGGTTTGGTTATTACGACCTTTTTTCCTTTCTCAATGAATTCCTCTAATCTGCTTCTTAATACCTTTTCTCTTGTATGTAATTCCAATAATGAATATACATATATTGTCGTTAACAATGTACTGAGTAACCGTGATGTGTGCAACTGTAGCTTGTTGCTGTTATGTAAATTAATACATGCTATATTCAAGTGAACTTAAGAATCTAAGTCCTATGACAAACGATGACACACAATCGTTACACCGTACTAAAAACTGGGTTTTTATCGCTCTTTTAGAACATTTTCGTATATGTATAGCCCAATTTAGAGAAGAGAGTAAGACTCGGATGATGCACGAGTATTTTATTATATATATATATATGCGTGTGTACTCAGTTTATGTGCATATAGATCATGTGGAAATAATGAATTTTCTTTGCTGCCTCAAAACGTGTACCAACCGTGTATAAACTACGTGTACCATGGGCTGATGCACACTCGATACAAAAAACCGGTTTTCACGTAATGTCTAGTCTCGAATGTGTATCATCGTATGTCAGGGGACTTACAAATGAGCTATATTAAATCGAATGCTTTTATTTCTTGGATGGAACCACCCAAATGTTTTGATACGCAAAGGAATATTTCCTGACATTGTGACAAAATGTTATTCAAGGTGTTATGTATTCCCAGAAGACGAACACACCGTGGTCCTTGTCTCCCGTTTGTACTCATGAGCGTCTGTAAAGAGAAGACAAGCATTTCTCTTTTGGAAAAAGTTAATTATTTATTTTCGCTGTACCCTGTTGTACTGCACCAGTTAAAACCCAATCGTTTCCCCAAAAGAAAGAACTTTATGTTAACAAAAACTTTTACTTTTAAAACCTGCACTTTCATAAAGCTTTTAAAAATCAAACTTTTTAGTATTAAGCTTGTACAAGACAATCAAACTTATGAAAATCGCGAGACCGGCGTTAATACCTTGTCAATTCTCAAGTAAAACTCTGAAATCCGAATCAAAACTCTCTCAATCACAATCCAACTTTCTCCAACTTTCTCTCGTATGTCCAACTTAACAATGACTGAAAGGCGCAGTTGTCTCAGCCTTCTCATTTGTCAACTGAATTGTCCTATAGGACATTTTGTATGACACAGTCCCCGAAATCAGGATGTCAGACCTGAGAAAGAATAAACCAATCAGAATTGTTCAATTCCTTTCCACTATTCAACATTGCTGTTTCTTGAAAAGGAGCCACAACAAAATTTCCCAGGGTAAAAATAAGTCCACTTGATAAATTTTCCTGGACGGCGGATTGCTTACAACATGATCAGTATACTTGAGTAAGATAAGCAAGCGCATTATTTTCCCAGTCAACTATGTTGACCCATCGAAAATGCTTAGCGCTTTAATATACCACTCCTCATATGATCTGTTTACTTGAATGAAATAAACATGCGCATCCTTCTCACGGTCAATAATGTTGATCGTCGAAATATGCTTAGCGCGTGGATATTTTATTCGAAACCTAATATATTTTTGTCACATAATATCTTGTCGTGCAGACAGAATTATTTGGATTATATTCCGTTGACTATGACTACGTCTGCTTGGACACGATCAAACTGATTTGGATATGTGCTATTTGGATAGCATTGAACATGTACTTGACTTTGAGCCCTGGAATTCGTGGTTGCACTTCAGATATAAATTGGCTCACGTTAATTTACGAATGAATTTTTGGACCCACTTCAGTATTAAAGAAATTTATGGATGCATCTGGTTTTGTATGCAAAACTTTCCTTATCTTTGGTTGTTGGGGCCCTATCCAGATTCTGTATTCGTTAAGCTTTCAAAACAATTCGAAATGAATGTGCATGTGGTTTCTTGAAATCCGTATTCGTTATTTTTGTACGCAATCCATTCGTTATATAATGAATGGGATTGAACCATTTCTTTATAACGAATTCGTAAAAAGCATTTGCAATTTAAGAATAGACCCCTTGGTGTACAACAAAGGAATGACGCACCCTATGCTTGTAAAATAAGCTGATGTGAAACCCTTTGTTTTTTAACATCGTTGTCCTTGTAGCAGGTGCATAACGGAACAGTTTTTGTAGAACCGTTCACAAGCTACATGTAATAATAATACCTTTTCTAGGTTATGTTAGTTTAGCGGTATGTTAAATTCAGAACGCGTAGAAATAGATTTACATTCGATTTAATGAAAAAATTCAATTGTAGTATGTCCTACTTACAGTTGGCCACTTATCTATGTATATTTCTATAACCATGTAATTCAATTATTAAAAGAATTTAAGCAAGATAAAGAACTCTTCGTATGAATATTCCAGTTAACTCAAAATTTTAAATTATTATTAATTCCACATGAAACTATTGGCAAACTAATTAATTCTAACAGGAAAGCATTAACTACATACTAAGAATTCACTATATAAATAAAATTTACCACAATGCAATAAAATTGAATTATTTCAAAAAAACGATAATAAACTTAAAGAATTAAATTCAATTACTATTATTAATGAGAAACTTTCACCAATTCGTAACACTATGCAAATAATTTACCTGCACCTATGTAATCTCATGAAAACTTACTCTTACCATAGGTAGATTGTTAGCTGAATGCACGATTATGTTCAAAGATTTAAAAGTTGAAGAAAAAATTGAAAAATTGAGAAATGAAATTTGCGACGCTTGCTGACACGATCCGAATTGCTTGAACTTAAAAAATTTAACAGAGCTATCCATGTAAATGCTCGGGTTTATATAGGGGCGGAACCACCATCTTTTTGTAAAACCCCCAACCAGAATGCAAAATGCTCAGAATGTTTTATTTGTCATCAGGTTTAATTTATATCACTCGATGCGGAATATTAACATCTATGTTTTCTCATCAAAAGGCTTTCTTCAATTATTGTATTCATCGAATAAAAATGAAAAATCCAAATTGTGTTATAACATAGCGCAATTAAATTCTCGTCGTCCATATTAAGAGAAGGCACTTTCACAAAACAAGAACCGAAAAATGTAAACCGAAAAACTCAATTTATTACTTTAAATCAACATTTTTCCGTCCAAATAAATAAAATCCAAGGAAATAGGATAAACTAAGAATTTTATTGAGAAAATAGTTATATTTATTTCAGATTTTTGAGAGAATCGCAACTTTTATGTTCTATCGGCCGAAAAACTGTTTCAGCTGAAAAATTGGGTCGATACAACATAAAAATCGTTTTTTCTTAAAACTTTGAGATAAATATACTACTTTATTAGTAAAATTATTAGTTTATCCTATTTCTCATGATTTTATTGATCATTGGAGCAAAAATCTTGTTTTAAAGTTGAATAAATTGAGTCTTGTTTTTTATGTGAAAGTGGCTAGAATTCCTGCTTCCACTTGCTTTCTCTTTTCTTCTCATTAGTTATTTGAGATATCCAAAAATTATTAAATATCTTTTGTTGGAGATACTTTTACACTTTTTAACGTCGCCATCTTGTTTTTCACTAAAAAACACACCGAATTCATGTGCCATATGTTGGCAGTTTCGCGGTGTTTATAAGTTTTGTTTCATGGCTTCGCGGTCGCAAGTTAACTCATATTTTCAACCTATGTCTCACGACTTCTCGTTTCCCTATTTCGTTGAAAAAATCAAGGACCGTCCCTCTACCTAAAACTACAGGCGTTAATCGCTGTGAATATCGTCCCATTATTGCCAATCCTATCAAAATTTTTTGAGAAGTTAATATCGGTCTAAATCTCTAAATATTTACATGCAGACGGTCTTGCTCATGAACATCAGTCTGGCTTTTGTCCTGATCACAGTTGCTCAACAGTGCTATTAAATGTATCTCAAAATATTCGACGGGCAATTGATGCCGATAATATTACTATTTTAGTTTTGTTGGACTTTTCCAAGGCATTTGATTCAGTCTATCACAATCTTCTTTGTAAGAAGTTCATTACAAAATTTAATTTTTCGCCTTCCGCAACACATTTTATTTTCAATTATCTTACTGATAGATTTCAGAGTGTTTTCTGCAATGGTTCTTCTTCTTCTCTTCTGCGGGTTCTGGTGTGCCCCAAGGATCTATTCTTGGTCATGTTGTTCATTAATGATATCTTCGAGTTTGTTGCACAAAGCAGGCCGCACCTATGTGCTGATGATGCTCAGCTATACCTGTAAAGTCCGCTTGATCTTATTGAAGATGGTACTAGTTGCCTTAATGACGACTTATTAAGCATTCTTCTCTGGATTGTGGTCAATGCCCTGAAGCTTAATGCTAGTAAATCTAACTGTTTGTTAATTAGTAAGACCAATACTGACACTACTGGCTTCTCTCCTGTCCTGATCTGATCGGAGGGGAAATTGTTCCTTTTGCAAAAAACTGCTCGCAATCTTGGAGTTATATTTAACAATACTCTAACCTGGGGCAATCATATCTCGGCTGTAATTCGTACAGTCTATGGTTCTTTACGCTCTTTGTGGGCCTCCAGTAACTTTACACCTACTGCAATAAGATTATTCTTATGTCGATCTGTCCTTGTTTCTGTGCTCATCTTCGGGTGTGAATGGTATGCCAGCTTTATTACAATAATTCACATAAACTTCATATGGCTTTTAATGCTATGATCAGATACATATATAATCTGCGTAAATTTGACCATGTGTCGTCCTTTAGTAACTCTGTATATGGCTGTAGCCTTTTCTGCTATTTAAATTATCGGTATCTTGTTGTCCTGGTCAAGTTAATGAAACTTCGCTGTCCAGCATACTTGTCTCGCCTTCTCAATGTTGGAAATTCTAACAGAAATAGCAACTTAATATTGCCCAGATTTTCCTACTTAACTTCCCAGCGCCTGTTCTTCATTCATTCAATCAAGCTTTGGAATTCTTTATCTGCTTCTATTAAGCGATCCGTCTGGTATTATAACTCTCTCACCTCGATCAAGCGACTCATTATACAACATCTTAGGTCTTCAGAATTACGCGAATTTTAATTATGTGATTTTGCATATGTTCGGTCAAGTCACTCAGCAGTTTAACTGAGATTTAGTGGTGTAGTATGGATTAGTAATATTATGTAAATTACTCTGTTATGTTATGCACTATTTTGTAAACACTTTATCTGAATTATGTACTTAACTCTAGTTGTATGCTTTTCCTTTGTATTATACAGACCAACGCAATGTATTTAAAGTAGCTTTGAACTTCTCTATTACATAGGCACTTATATTGTTTAATGTTTTCTAAACACGATCCGACTAAAAGATCTTGTATCTTACTGATGCATTGCCACGAATACATATGTATAGTGTTGCAGCTATATATATGTATATAATAAATTGAATTTGAATTTGAATTTTCCCATAAAAAGTGCACCGATAATATAAAGGTAAGCTGTGCAAATTGTGTTGTGCTCATTGCTTAGTGTTTGTGTGTGTTTTTATTTTATAAGAAAATTCGTTTGTTTGCAAAATTTGTAATCTGAACCTGTCTTCAGGTGAGATTTCCATTTGTTGTTTTTCGCGGAAAATCTTTACGGAAATTTTTTTTTATGTAAAATATCTATACAGTTTAGTTGAGTTATTAGGTTTTAAAAACTTTCAAAAAGTCGATCTTTAAGTAAATTGTTTTCCCATGTGACAACTGTCAAAGGTAAAAATTTGCGTGGAATTTTCCTTGAATATGTCCGCGGGAAAGTCTTTTGCCATAGTTAGTGTGTTCTATGACTGCATTTCAATGATTAGTTTACATTTCAAGTGATGTTCATTGAAATTTAACTAATTATTACAATAATACAAGAATTTCAATTTCCAATATTTCTTTTGCATATACTTTGTTTACATTCATTTGTATGGCGAAATTTGGAAAAATTTGTGCTTTTTTGTGTGAACTCAATTTATAATTCTTAATATCTTCTTCTTAATAAATCAATTTCTCTAATTCATGTTTTTCTTTATATTTCAGCTATGTTTATATTGCATGTAGGTACGTATGTACCTGTTCTACATGGGAGAAAATTGTATGCCAGTCGATTTCCCTGGCTTGTACTTAAGTTAAATATTTTATATTAGTTTAATTTTTGTTAATTCCTTTTTATTTTTCTTTCAGCTTCTTTTAGGCTGTAATCGTGAATTTATTGACGCAAATCCAAAAATGGCTTTTCTCAAACTCTTGGTGTCCATTTAGCTAAGAAGATCATCAAGAAGTAATCCAAAATATTCGGAAACTTATTTCAATGTTTCATATCCCCACGTCAATTAGAATAAAAGATCAATCCAGTCAAAACTTGGTGTACGAAGCTTATGTTGTGATTTAAATGTTCGAGTCTTTTCTTTTTCTTGCGTCTTTAACATTTGCCGATATACCCATATTTTCAGCGAATTTTGTAGTACTGTCAAAAATGTCTCCCATGTCAGAATCGCCTTATCAAGGTTGAAAGGTTCCATTCGAGTCACACGTATACCGAGCATAAAACTACTTGCGAATTGAAAACGCTAACTTGTTCTTCTTGTGCTCAATTCAGCCTAATAATTTGGGTTGTTTGCCTCTAATAAAAAAAAAAACCCAGGAATTTGCCCGGAATGGGTTCAAGACCCAGTCCAGCCTTGGTGACTATTATATAAATTTCAAATGTAACTTTCGCTTTAATATTCATATTAAAAGTTCAACAAATTACAGATGCATTCAAAATAATTTATATTCTTGGAAGCTTATCACCTAGAACATCAAATATTTTTTAAACTTGATTTTTAAACAAATAAATTTAAGCAATTATTGTCTGCCTGCCCCTACGTGTAGGTATTGGGACAGAGAAAGGATTGGAAATATTGTATTGCTATCTATTTCTTTTCTATATATTCATTTGGAAAACCACTGAACTGAAACTGGGCTATGGTGGATTTTGTATAGAACTTATTATTTGTAGTTCAGCGGGAAAAAGGAATTAAACCAAAAAGAGACAACTATAGAAACGTGATCCCATAATAGTGTGAAATAATGTAAGTAATTTCAGTAGTGTGAGGTCCATTTTATATACATGTGTCAGTGATACCGACCCAATATGATACTGAAGTTTGACGATAAATTGAACAAGTTTTTACTCCTAATCAAATAGTAATTAGAACGGGACGGGTTTCAGTAGGTTTTCACAGTAATATTATTTAGAGGTAAGCAACAAACTATTATAGATGTCCTTCAAATTTACAAATATAAATCGATAACAAGGATCTTATAAAACTTCAATTGCGATATCATCTATTCCACAACAGATTTCTTCAATTTATTATTTACTGACAGTAGCAGCATGAGGAACAGCATTAACATCGGTCATCATCTTGTATTAATTCGTAATCAAATCTGCATATTTTATAAGGAAAAACCTTTAGTCGTAGTTCTGGCTCATCCGTCCATACATATAATTTTTACGAGTAGGTATATGTGTGGTGTTTTCATCATACGACCTATATTCAAAATCCCACCTTCTCGAATCTCCAAAGTTCGTTCGTTGGCTGCAGACAAAAAGCTGCATTCTCACATGGATTACCTTGTCCAATGCTATGCATCACACTCTTAATCTCATATTGCTCCCTTGCCATGTTCATGTCGTGGAAGTTTTTAATAAAAATGTCAGGTGGCGTAATGTGCTCCATGAAAGAAGTTCACTACTTACTAAATAGCACTCTGAAGGTGTGTGTAAGTAGAGGAGGTTAAGGAAGACGACGGAGAGAATACATAGCAAGGAATAACCAAGCGAGAAAATGTCTGCAAAAAGTTATGAATTATAGTGTGGTGCAGGTAAGCTACTTTTGAGCCCTGGACTTTGAGTTACAAACTTTCCCCTGCCAGATTGAAGTTCATATTCATTTAAGGCGCTCCAAATTCAGGTATATAATGATCTCTATTTAAATTTATTATAGAATGAGTACAGAAAGCCGTAATGTATCAAAGTTTCGACAGATGGAAAGCAAACCGTAACGGAAAAAGTACATCGGATTATTTTTTCCCATATCATTAAGCGTAGTAGAAAAGAGGATTAGCTGCAGCTACGTTTACTATCCGAGGGACCTTTTTAGAAAATATTGCGAAAACGTAGTTTACTGCTCTCACGAGCAATAGAGAATGTTGCTACATTTGTGGGCATTCATCTAAAGATAACACTACAATTGGCTTTTGTTATATGGCTGATTGCTAAGTAATCGAACAGAGATAGCAAACTTTCATTATTCGCAATTGAAGCAAGATCTAAGCTCTTTAAAAGTAGCGCCAAATCTTCGAGGATACCATAAGTCACAGTATGCTTGTTGGTGCTGTTTTGTATAATTAAAAATCTTGAATGAAATCCTTGCACCATTCCAACTAGTGAGGTTCATTTATCACTTAAATCGAATAATCTTTCATGAAGCCTGAAATTATATTAAATTCGTAGAGGACTGGTAGATATAGCATTCTCAGATATATTTGAGCTATTAACAAATGAGTTTAAGCTTTGAGCAAATAAATTTAAACCTTGAACAAAATGATTTTAAACCCTAAACAAATAAATATAAACTTTAAACAAATGATTTTAAACCCTTAACAAATACATTTAAACCTTGAACAAATGATTTTAAACACTTAACAAATATATTTAAACTGTTAGCGACTGAGTTTCAACTTTTAACAAAAAGACTTAAATCATTAGCAAATATATTTAACCTTTTAACAAATAACAAAATATTTTATTTCAATACAATTTACTACTTATTTATTTCATACAATTTTCGTTCAAATTTTGGGTGCATATATAATCTGCAATATTTCTGAATTTTCAGTGCAACGGTTGACCATCCAGTGGTTTAGGAGTAAGTAAAACCAAATCCATTATATAGTTGGAACAGTCATAAGGTGTGATTTGTTGCAGGCTATCTTCGATCGTTGATGATGTTCTCTAGTCATGTCACCTAAAACTGAACGTGTTTGTCTTCATTTTAGAAAACGATTTTCCGATAGGGTTTACATAGGCGAGTACTTACTTATTCCTAAGAAATTAGAAGGTCAACCGTTGCATTGAAAAGTCAGAAGTATTGCAGATATATATGCACCCAAAATTCGAAAAAAATTTATGAAATGCTTACTTAAGTTGAAACAAAATATTTTAAATATAAATTTGTTAAGAGTTTAAACATATTTGCTAAAGTCTTTTTGTTAATAGTTGAAACACAGAACATATAGGATAGGTATATGTATATACGACCCCGGTTTGTTCCTGAGGGGATCATCCTATTTGGCATGTGATACCTATGAATACTATACTTGGAATATAATACCATAAATATATTCGACGCTGTTTATTTCTGATACCTGGAAGGTGAAATAGATTCAAGTATCATCAGGCTTTTATCAGTGAGCGAAATATGAATACATGAGTA
Source organism: Dioctria linearis (assembly GCA_963930735.1). NCBI lineage: Eukaryota > Metazoa > Arthropoda > Insecta > Diptera > Asilidae > Dioctria > Dioctria linearis. The sequence goes on along the minus strand of OZ005740.1, from coordinate 91,638,493 downwards.
CCTGCATGTAGACCAAATTAGTGCAAAAAAAAATTCAATGGAGTTAAAATTGTTTAGAATTGAGAAAAAAATACTTGCATTTTGAAGATGATGTAACCGTACAGCGAACTACACGAATGGTGCGCTTTTCACTAAATTACGAATGATAGAAATGCAGTATTAACGCAGATACACATATTAAAAATTTAATTATTTAAAAATATGTACATATATTTACCTGGTCCAGTTTTCTCCTCGATTTACCTGTGGAAAAGAAAACAGAACATAATTTAAACACCGACGGGAAACGATCTATTTTTCCTATTGTTTTTCTTTCCGGAGAACAAAAGGAAATGAATTAGGCTGTCTGTAACCCAAAGGTCAAATTGAGAAAATATTTAACCCCGCTAGAAAGGCCAACAAGAAAATCTATATAATTGTAGAGTCCTGTCAAAAGGGAAAATTAAACACAAATTTTTCCATTTTGGAGTCGAAATTCAATTAATGGAAAGGCATAAAGAATATTTTGAAAAAACAATTATTATTAAAAAATTTTTTAACCGATTGGAAACGGTTGGAAACGGTTGGGAATATTGCTGCAAATTCCAAACAGGGTTTATTTCTGAAAAATAAAAGTGCTTTGGTACGAGGCGGCAGACAGATTGAGTACGTTGAGTATAGAGCAAGGTTTGTTTTGTAAAAAAAAAAAAGGTTGAAAATAAAAGTTGGATTAAGGAGTCTAAACAAAACAGGATTGTAACAAGAAAGAAAAGGATTTCAAAGAACCAAAAGAAGTCGCAAAGCAAAGAAAAGCTAAGTACTGCATTTTGCCTTTAATTAAATATTTAGTAGATCTGTGTATATATACATACGTAACATTTTGACTTTGGTGCTATTCGTGTGCAACCTTGCTACGCGAAGTTCATGATCCCATGTTTGTGAAAATTTAGATTTAAGTTTAATTCATAAGGTGATCGCTTTTGTTTTTGTGCTTTAGTTTTAATTTTCAATAAAATTATAACGTAGTGCATTTTGATGTTTTCGTCGGATTCGTGTTGTTTTGGTTACACTTAGTGAACTTTGAAAGAATTGTGCAAATCCACTCCTTTCTCCCCTGCTAGCTAGGTGAATTATAACGCACAATAAGGGACGCGGAACAAAGGCTTAAATTTATTTGCTTAAAGCTTAAAATCATTTGTTAATGGTTTCAATAATTATGAGAATGCTATATTAGCCTTAATTCATACTGGATCCTGAAAGATCTATACCAAATTCCACTTTAAGATAAGACCAATTTGCACCGCCTTCCAATCGCAGCAGATACTCCGAAATTTAATGAACATCCTGGCAAAAGCGGCTTGATGTATTCTTAGATAAGCTCGTCTCGTGTAATTCTTTTAAGCTTTGCCCTCCTATGAAGAAAGAGTTTTTTGTGTGGATAATAATTTTTACTTCACAAAGCCATTATAGCATTTCCCAATAAAATTATATTTGATTTTGTCTCCCAGTTATTTAGGGTAAGTCTGAAGTAACATTTGGAAGTGCCATAAAATAGCTCTAGTAGATAGACCGTCAGCAACTTTATTGCCTAAATGGTCCTGATGTTCTCGTATCAACTTAATTTTTTGAGGATTTGCAATGACCTTAAGACTATCCTTGACTTAATGGTGAATGACGTAAGCGCGGATATCTGAAATGCGACATGTGGTTAAATACACCATGTCCAACTACACTGTTATTTTTAGTACCGTCTATATACCATACCACTGATCCTTGCTGAAAGCGACATAGAGCTTATACCTCATTTGACGGTGCGTAGTCCTAAAGGATGCCCCAGGAACTAGAGATGTGTCGGTCCGGAACAAACAGGTCCATTCAGACCGCTCCATACAAGGAATTAACGGAACGGGTCCATAAATAGTGAAACTGTCGTTCACGCCTTCCTATGTTGAACCAAACTATAAAACAAACAAGTAAAAAAGCTAATATTGGTCTAAGACCAATTCTTATGATACCCCAGATGAATGTCCGTATGAAATTTCGTATGGGCACCCATTTGAGCAATTTTGTTTTTTTTCAGTGGTTTTTCACATATACTTCTAGAACGGTTCGTCGGACAGAAAAAATGATTATAACCAATTTGATAGGATTTCATATTCTGAAATAGTTTTTAGTACAATAAAAATGTCTTGGACTGATCGTTTTCACAGTATACGTAAAAAACCTAATTTTTTATATGGCAACACCAAGAAGGAGTTGCCCGATTTAGTCCATTTTTAAAATATTATTTGCTAGTATAATGAAAACATCATGTACTAAATTTCAACTCTCTACGTCGACGCTTTCTCATGCAGTTTTCAAATATATAGCGGAAAACGAAATTTTTGTATCGCAACCCCACGAAGGAGTTGCCCGATTTGTCTCATTTTCGAACTTAATTTTACTTTTTTTTTAAAGTCCGTGTACAAAATTTCAGCTTTCTAAGTGTACGCGTTCTCGAGTTATCGTCGCACAGACAGACGGACGGACTGACGGACATGCAAAAATCAAAATAACTTTTAATATTATGCGTGGGTGTCCAATCCATTTTGCTCTACCATCATTATTTCGAGTTGTTACAAACGGAATGACAAACTTAGTATACCCCTATAGATTTCATCTAGGGTATAAAAACCAGTAGCAAGTGGAAGCAAGTGATAAATATATAGCAACGTTAGAAATGTCGATAGATTGGCACTCTTAGAATAAATCGACTGCTCCTTCAGGAATTCTGTTAGCTGTTTAGTTGCAATGTGCTTTTACACTAGCAAATGTAAGCAAAACACAAATATTGGTGCGCATAGCATCTATCATCCTGTTTATCAATTGTGAAAAACCAAATTGGAAATTTCCGCCGACTGGCTTTGTTTTTTTTTTAATTGTTGTTGAAACTGTGGCGCCTTATTTGTATGTTTAATTTCTGGTACTTTGTATACCAACAACTGCAGTCCCATGTGAAAGGTTTTGTACAAAGCTAATCCAAATATTTACTGCTAAAAGGAATCGAAAAATTTATATGCTTATATTTTTAATTGGAAGCTATGTTGTTTGTTGTTACTTCTATACTAAAAATCGAGGTGAACTCAAAACATCTTTCCTTGAATTGTATACGAACGGCGGAGGAACGATGGAACGGGTCCAAATTAGATGATCCGGATCTGGTTCCGAAAATTCCTCGGAACCAGAGGAACAGATGAAAAGGCGAGAAAACTTCAGACCATTATTTTGGATTTAACGATTATATTCAACTGGAATTTTCCTAAAGCAAATTGGTGTGCTTTGTGTTTATTACAACTTCATCGTTTTCGTGGCATTCGCAAAATGCGGAAGATTGACTTCCCACGGCCGGCGGGTCGTTCGGAATTTAATTTTTTTCTGTTATTTAGATTTTTTATCTCGTGATTTTGTTTTTCTGGATATGCTACTTAATTTAAAATTAAGCTCCTATCAATCAATAACAACTACAATATTTCATCAAGATGCGAATTAAGTGTGGAAAATCCCAGCAGAATAAACACTGGCAAAAACATGATACACCCATTCTTATTATACCTTGGAGAGACAAATATAAATTGGTTCTTCAGCAAGATTCTAATGAGCCAATTTATCTCGACTAATTAAAAAGGACTCCTGATTAATGGAATTTATTTTACTTTTGGAATTAGCTTTTTTTCTGCTCTAGTTACCTTCACTCCAAAGGGAGTATTGTATACGCAAAGGATGGAAATATTTGCAAGCATCCCTTTTCTGTGGAATTAAAAATAAGGATTTGAAAGTAATTGTGTTTTTTGCTCAGTAAAGATAAACGATATTCTCTCCTTGATTTGAGTTAGTTACATATTCTAGACTTGGTGTATTGTGGAAGGGATTACAGTTTCCTAGATAAATGTAATGCTTTTTCTTATATTCAAGTTATGTGTATATAAGGTATATATCTGGTAGGTACTTAACAAGAATTCAGTTGGAAAAATTGTATGTCGTTATCACGGTTTATTCTCAAGGGTCACGTTTTAACGAGTTTTACCCCCACTTGAAATTCGAATTGGTGTATATGTTTGTATGTATATTTTTAGGGCTTTCAACTGAGTAAGTTAAGAAAACAATAAACGAAGATTCCACTTATAATATTTGTGGCACCTCAAAATGCCAGAGGGATATAACAATAGAGTTTTCAGACAAATTAAAATACATATTCCATTAATAGATTTAAATTTTAGTTTTACCTTCGTTTTACCAAAAACTTTATATAAACATTCACACCTGTACCTACCCAGGTAGATACAAATATTCTTCATACCTTTCGTATGGTTAATATGATTTTTAGCCTTGAAATTATATGGAAATAGATAAAAACAAAGAGTTGCTGTTAAGGAATTGTTATATTCAGGAATTTTAAATATCAAGGACCTTATGGGAGCTGGACAATTAGCTGGAAAAATATAATGAGAAGTATTTCTTACAAAATAACGATAATGTACTTCTATTCGTGTATTTCGTCGGTAAAGTATATAAAACTATACTTCAAGATTTAGATACTCTTTAGTTTCAATTGAAATTTTCAAGTGAGAAGCTGTGTAGCAAAAGAAAAAAAAACAATAATCTAGATAGGAATTTTGACTATATTTCTGCGACATCGGTGATGAGTTTTGCGTAATGCTTTATATGACCTAGGCTTTGCTTATATTCCCAGTTGAATCGAATTTTACAATTTTGTGCAAATATTTTACGCCCATATATATATTTTTTTAGGGTTGTGTACCCAAAGTGTAACAACGGAAACCCTATTACTAAGCCTTCGACGTCCGTCCGTCACCAGGTTGTATCTCATGAAGGTAGACAGGTGAAATTTTCACAGAATGTGTATTTCTATTGTCAGTATAACAACAAATAATAAAAATAAAATAAGATTAAAAGTTAAAGGGCGCCCCCATACAAGAAACGTGATTTTTTCGGCGTTTTTTCCTCGTTTTATTCTCATTCATTATTATTATCATAAGTAGGCATTTTTATTCAAATGACAACATTATTTTTTCAAATGGCAGCATTATTTTTTTCACATGACGCCTACTCTCATTTGAAAAAATAAATAAAAGCTACATAGTGTTAAATTTTGTGCCATGGTCCGGAACCCTTCGTGCGCGAGTCCGCCCCGCACTTGGCCGGTTATTATTCCCTAGATGAAATCTATAGGGGTATACTAAGTTTGTCATTCCGTTTGTAACACCTCAAAATAATGATGGTAGAGCAAAATGGATTGGACATCCACGCATAATATTAAAAGTTATTTTGATTTTTGCATGTCCGTCCGTCCGTCTGTCTGTGCGCACGATAACTCAAGAACGCGTATATGTAGAGGGCTGAAATTTTGTACACGGACTTTAAAAAAAAAGTAAAATTAAGTTCGAAAATGAGACAAATCGGGCAACTCCCTCGTGGGATTGCCATACAAAAATTTCGTTTTCCGCTATATATTTGAAAGCTGCCTGAGAACGCGTCGACGTAGAGAGCTGAAATTTAGTACATGGTGTTTTCATTATAATAGCAAATAACATTTTTAAAATGGACTAAATCGGGCAACTCCTTGGTGTTGCCATATAAAAATTTAGGTTTTTTACGTATACTGTGAAAACGATCAGTGCAAGACATTTTTATTGTACTAAAAACTTCTTCAGAATATGAAATCATATAAAATTGTTTATAATCATTGTTTCTGTCCGACGAACCGTTCTAGAAATATATGCGAAAAACCACTGCAAAAATAAAAATTGCTCAAATGGGTGCCCATACGAAATTTCATACGGACATTCATCTAGGGTGTCATAAGAATTGGTCTTACACCAATATTAGCCTTATTACTTGTTTATATTTAACTTTGCACAGGTTTTAATGGAAAAAGAAAAGTTTATTGGCCATGCCGCTATAGACTCAACTGTGTTTATATTTACAGCAATTATTTGCATTCAATTTTCAACGACTGTATTTTTGTGGTTTAGATTGTAATACGAAAGGAGATAATTCTGTTTTAGGCAAATGCAAGAGGTCGGAAATGGAGGAGGAAGACATTGAGTTATTTGAGGGTGATAATAGTGATGAAAAGAATATTCCTGGGGGAGGAAAATTTAGATTTTGTTGGTGAAGTCGATGGTGGAGAAATGGACGTCGAAATAAATTCTGAGGCGAATTCAGATGATGAAGCCGATGATGGTCATGCTGGCGAATTTTCTTCATCACATGAAAGCTTATTTGTAAGCAAGGATGGGATAAAATGGTATAAAGATCCATCTAACTTGCAACGAAAGGATGCTCACAATATTCTTCATGATTCATTGTTTAGCGGACCTAATCCGATCACCAAAAATTTGCCGCAAAATGATACTTTTTTTTTGTATCGTGAGTTTCACCATTAGAAACCTTGTATGTAGATATAAGAACAAGACCCGAAGCAGACTGCGTCGAATGGTACAGCAAAAATCCCAAAAAAAAAACCACCTTACATGGGAGCCACCTACGTTAACTGATTTTCATGCATTTCTGGGAATTTTGCTGATAATGGGATGTTATAAATCAAATCAAGCGGTTGTTACTCTGGAGATATAATTCCTTCTTACTTCTTGTGATACGATGTCTAGAAACAGATTCCAACAAAAATGTTGGTTCATTCGTTGCGATTGGCACGTTACAAGAGCTACTGGCTAGGAAGTGGATAAAGCTGCATCGATTACGGATGTCTTTATGATGATCAACTCGATCCTTAAGATATATTACAGACCATACGAATTGATTACAGTACAAGAGAGCAATTATATGCGGCAATGGAATGTATTTTAAATGAGTCGGTTGCTGCATCACCTCAGATGATTGTCCAGAAAGAGATGCATCTGAGCGCAGCAAACAAATAGGTGGATGCTATAGGTATGTGCTACTAGCAGTGCAAAGAAGAAAAAGGTACTCGCCAAGCATGCATCAAGAAGAATCCAGTATGCGCACAGCATAGCTTGACACAAGCAAAATGTGAAGCCTATCATGCAGGTCCTCAATGCCGTCATCATTCCAACGCTGATATTTTTCGTTTTTTTTTTAGTTTTTTTTCTATTTTTTTTCTTCTTGTTGTATTTATATGTTTTAAACATTTCCTTGCGACGACAAACTTCAACATCAACAAATTTCCATATAAATTGTATCAACCCGGGTAAATAGAATTTGAAATCCGTGTAAAAAACAACGAAAACTAAATGAACTGATGCGAATAAAATAATTTCCTTTTTATTTTCTGAAATAAACCGAAAATTTAGTCACTGAATCGAAGGTATTTTGAGATTTGATGAAATTTCGCTGAGTTATAAAGAAACGTGAATCGCAATATCTGCCTGGGTAGATATCGGTAAAGCGAAGGTTAAAACAGTAGTATTGGTTGAAATTGGTTGATAGTTTCAAAAATTGGGATATTGAGTAAACGGAAATGAGTATTTATTGTAGTCCAAGTTAGTTTTTTTATTAATTTCCCGAAACCCTTTACGCAGTTTGTTTATGTCGTTTACTGAAATTTACACCTCACCTATTAACACCTCAGTTATCAGTACAATGACAGCAAATAAATAAGTAAATAAAATCTCGAAATTTGACATGTTAAAAATAACGGGCGTATGTGCCTATTATAACTCGCTGGTAGATCATAGCCAAGTAGGTAAGCATGCAGCTCCAAATAATTCCTAATATCACTACATAGGAGGATCTATTCTACGAAAGAGTAACTGGAACGTTAAAATTTACAGCTGAGAATCTCGATTAGTGGCAATTAAACTTATTACTAATGTTGTTAATCGATTTCGCTGAGCTGTAAAGATACCGATATGCTTCCCCTCCTGCGAGAACCGTGAAAACCAAACAAAACAAAATGTATTATGACTACAGTATTTGCGCTTAGGTATGTGCCAAGTTACTCCAGTAAACATAGAATTTTATTCGATTCAGTGTTAAACCTACACGCTTTTTAAAAGGAGCCCCTATTAGAGATGTAATAAGCGGGGAGGGAGTTAACGCCCATTTAATTAAATATTGTATTCCAGAAGAATAACTGGCTAGATTTAAACGGCACTGTCCTTTTAAGTAATATGTTCCATTAAAGCCGAACAAAGATGGTAGAATGAAGAAATTATAAGGCATTCTACTATATATTGGAGGGAAAGGCACAAGGAATGCTACAAATGTTTGAGAATGTACTGTGAAGGAATTTTGTTCTAAATGTTATGCCATGGAAAGGAATCTAGAATGCAATAATTTGTCCCCCGTTCGTATTGAAATTTAAAGCGTACAGCCTGAAGCTTCTTTAAGTTTTGTAGGAAAACAAGCCTTACATATATTCCGTCAAATAGCCACCCAGGTGAACTGTCCTCGAGAGGAGTTTTCCAGAAAATTCGGTTTCATCAAACAGACATAAATATTACTCGGCTTTCATATACTACGGGATAGTCATTATAACAAAACTACAGGTTGGAATAATATAAACAAACTTGAGATAAAAAGATTCAAGACTCTTGCATTATTCAAAAAAGTCGAAATACCTGATACATATTCTATATGGATTGAGAAAATTGGTAAAAAACTATTAAGATGTCTTACAGGTTGTCTTATTTTCAACTTTTCTATGTAGATTTTGAAGCAACTTGTTGACCGTGACGAGTAAATAATCAAATATCAGCTCTTAATATAAACATTAGCAAGCACAAGAACTTTCCATAAAGGCTTTTACTCATGTCTGCATCCTTGTTTCTATTTGCATACATCTTGATAGATCTACTGATTTTATTAATGAACCTCTCGAGTCTACATACACATACTTTACTTATAAAGTCTATCTGGATTTTCCGAACCCTGTGGAAATTATTTTCTCTCCAAGATTCTAATAGTGTCTATATATTATAGTTATAGTTTCTATTTCCATGTTCTATGCTAAGTGCAAGAATGGTTAGCGACAATATTGTTGTGTATGAGAATCATACAACTATACGTACAGGGAGCATATGTTGGTGCTCTGCCATGGTATTAAACAAATGATATAGTGTTGTGCAATGTGAATTTGTCGTAAAGTTCTGTTTATCAATATCATAAAGAAACTAATAAATGATGAAGCTATTTACATGACAAAATGTTGTTACATAGTGGCGTAGTTTGGAATAATATTTAGAAGGGCTGGAGCTTGGGTGTATATAACAATAATGTAGTTATAGGACTTTTATTTTTATACACCCATTCCTCATGAAAACGATCAAAAATGGCCTGTTTTGGACCCGACCGTATCAGATTTGAATGAAACTTTTACAATTTGTACGGAATATCAAAATAGCCCAAAAAATTCTTTTTCACTTTCCCCTAGCACCTCGCGAGAGTGGTTAGATATTTCGTGATTTTACGATGAAACGTCATTTAAAAAAAATCATATCTTGAAAAAGGAGCAACCGATGTTTCTTATTCAAATGCCAAATGAAGTTTTATGTTAGGTAAGCTAAGAGTCGTGCCGCTAGAATTGCCTACCCTATTTAACTTACACCACCAGTGGGTCTATTGTACCCCTTGTTCCCATACGATAGCCTTAGAAAATCACCCTAGATCTATCCTGCTTCCCTTAGGAAACAAAGGATGCATGTGACCTCTTTCTTTCCAGTTCTTTCAGACTACAAAAAAAGTAGCCACATGATAGCCTACCTCTTTTTTTAATCAGACCGAGGCACTCACAAGGTACGTGTTGGACGAATTCGCTTACCTAATGCAGAAATCGGCCGCGGCTATACCTAGTATAGTTTTTTTGGCATAATGATCCGCAATGACCCCTAATACAAATCTGCTATATGATCTGCTACCATTTAGTCTAAGAAGAAGAAGATGACAGCGTAATACGGTGGTTCTGTCAGTCTGCTTTAATTTACTTATAAATCAATTTTTAAGTACTAGTCAATTGTGTTTAGTCATTTAATTGGATGTTTGGGTGACTATCTCGATATATGTTGTGGATATCTGGATTACATCAGCGTACCTGGAAGTTTTTATTTAATTAATTGCAACGGGTTGATATCATAGTTGCGGCTTGGTTTCACGATTACATTCATCATATTAATCTCTAACATACAATACTTGTGAGAGTGTGTGTTACAATGTCACGAAACCGAGGAGGCGAGAAAAATAAAAACAAAGATGAGGTGCTGCTCTTACCTACGCCGACTGTAACTTGCGACGAGTTCTCAGCTATTTTTTCACAGTTTGAAAAGAAATTGTCATCCGTTGTTGACGATATGGAGAATAAAATATCGAACTTGTCTGCTTCACTGGAGTTAAAAATCAAAGAATCTATTTCTAACTTAACATAAAGTCTATTCTTCGTAAACTAGAAGACAGTTTATTGGGGACGCTCTCAGATAAGTTCAAGCTATTAAAGTCCGAGTTGTCACAACTTCAAGCAGAGCAAACAGCATTTAGTAAACAACATACAGAAGTCTGTGATGCACTGGATAGGCGATTGGATTTCTTTGAACGACAACACATCGTGAATGATGTAATAATATCAGGTATTCCTTTTATTGATAATGAAAACCTTTTACAGATGTTTATACATCTTTGTTCGCAATTGGATATGGATAGACCATTCAAACCTTTAAACATCTTTCGTGCCAATAAAAACAAGATACGCTCCACATTAATAGTAAAATTTTCGAGCGCTACTGATAAAGTATTCTTCATGCAAGCTGTGTGTAAAGTCATTAATAATCGACGTAATGATGGAACGAATAATATACTGCTAAGCGATGTGGGCATTGGTCAAAATAATGATCCTCCAATGCCCATATATATTAATGAAAGCCTCACTATGAAGAATTATTCAATTAAAAGGAAAGCCATGGCTCTTAAAAAAGAAAATCGTCTGGTAGCAGTAACTATCAGATCAGGACGTGTTTGGGTACGGAAATCATCTAATGACTCCGCTAGACTTATTGTTTCCATCAATGATTTGCTTAAGCTGGCTGGATAAACCTAAATGGGTTATTGGATCAAATATGTGGCCGTTGCGTTCTTTTACATTCAATCTCTATTTAGTATTTGAACTGTTAGTTTTAAGTTGTTTGAATTGCCTTCTTATTTTAGTTCTAATGATGGTAGATACTAGTGTTATTAATGAACTCATAGCATTAAGTTGTTTGAATTGCCTAATTATTTTAGTTTTAACGATGGTAGATAATAGTTTTATTAATGAGCCTGTATTGCTTCACATTCTTTTATTCTTAGATGCGGGTATTGGCTCAAATAAAAGTTCTTTACGTTCTCTTACATTCAATCTCTATTTCGTATTTGAATTGCTAGTATTAAATTGTTTGAATTGCCTACTTATTTTAGTTCTTGTTTTGGTAGATACTAGTATTATTAATGAGCCTGTGTTGCTTTACATTCTTTTCTTTTTTTTTGAGTACTACAAAATGAATATTCAGTTAAAAGATAAATTGTTGAAAATGTACATTCTTTGTTTTATATTGCCAATTGAGTCGGACTGGTGCTATTATTATTATTAATAATCCTGCACGAATGGTTGATACAGGTAGAACGCGGGTCTTGCTAAATATTCTAAGCAAACAATGGTTTGAAATGCGCTCATATTAACGCGAGAAGTCTACTGCACAAAATTGATGAACTACATGATATGCTGGTTGATTCACCATTTGATGTGATTTGCGTATCAGAGAGCTGGCTCAAACCGGAGGTTAATGATGTCACTATATATATTCCTGATTACAGGGTTGTGCGCAATGATAGGATTGGACGTCGAGGTGGTTGGGTGGCTGTTTTTATAAAACATTTTCTGAGTTACAAGGTAATTATCTCTTCTGAGTATAAGTTGAATGAAGTGGAATATATTTTTGGCGAATTAAATTCAAATAATGTTAATTGCTTGATTGGGGTTGTTTATAAACCACCTAACTGCCACTCACTTAACTCACTCAGCAATGACTTAATGTGTATTGCTCATCAATACCAACATTTTATTATTGGAGGGGATTTCAACTTGAATTTTCTCGCGCCATCTAATCTCGCCAACTCCTTCCAAGTTGTATTGGACGCACTCGATTTTCACAGAATTAATCAGCATCAAACTTACTTTGCGTGCAGTGTACCCTCTCTTTTAGATCTTTTTATTACTGCCGATATTTCAAGAGTTTTGTTTTTTCAACAGATTTCAATACCTGGCTTATCTGATCATGATATGATAATGTTTACTTATGACTTGCAATTCGAGAGGGCCAGTTTACCCACATCATACTCATACTACAATTACAATGAAGTTGATATTAACGCTCTCTTCAATGATGCAGAATCAATTGAATGGAATTGCGTATCCCTCATGCCATGTGTAAATGACCAGGTAAATTTTCTTAACTCTGCTCTTCATACTCTCCATGATAGGCATGTTCCTTTAGTTACTAGGACCATAGTAAATCCACAATGTCCTTGGTTTTCATCACATATTCGCAAACTTATATCAATTAGAGATTTTGCTTATGCCAAGTGGAAGAGATATAAGTTAATAGCATTTCTTCAAGAATATCGCACTCTTTGAAATCGAACAACTTTAGCAATAAGAAATGCTAAAAGACAATACTACGCTTCCAGGCTAAATATCAATCTTTCTACCAAGGTCCTTTGGAATAATTTGAGGAAGAGTGGAATTGCTACTAGATCAAGTAAAAATGAGTGCACCCTTGATCCACATTCTTTAAATGTTCAATTTACATCAGCTAGAGCAGACAATGATATCAATGAGTCGGATCCTGACAATTTCAGCATTGATCATGAATCTAATTTTGATTTTTACCGAGTTACTTCGAGTGATGTGTCGACAGTAATGTGTAGTATTACTTCTAATGCGACCGGAGTAGGATGTCTGAATCCCAGATTTATCAGATTATGCTCGGATTATATTGTTCAACCTCTTACTCACATCTGTAATACATGTTTTTCTACCATGACTTTCCCAGCTGCTTGGAAATTTTCCAAAGTTATACCGGTTCCCAAGAACTCCGTTGGAGGTAGTGTTGAGTATCGTCCTATTAGTATACTACCTTTTCTCTCGAAAATTGTAGAAAAAGTCATGTACCTTCAAATCTCACAATTTTTACATTTAAATAAGTCTCTACATGACTGTCAATCGGGTTTTAGGAATGGTCATGGGTGTACTACCGCTCTGCTCAAGTGATGATGAGTGATGATGTTGCTCGTTCTATTGACAAGGGAGATTTAACAATTCTAGTTTTTCTCGACTTTTCAAAAGCATTTGATTCGGTTAACCACTATCTGCTTTGCTACAAACTTAGAAGGCTTTTTGGATTTTCTTCTCAAGCAGTTAAATTGATTTATAATTCTCAGTAATAGGTCCCAAGCAGTACTAGTAAATAGATGCCAGTCCTCATTTCTTCCTGTCTTAACCGGTGTGCCACAAGGATCGATACTCGGACCCCTACTATTTTCAATTTTTATCAATGATATTTTTTCTCAAGTTAATCATAGCAAAATTCATCTATACGCTGATGATGCGCAATTATACCTCTCTAGACCCCTTGGCCTTATTGAGGATGCTACTAGCTGTATTAATGAAGATCTTCAATCAATTCACTTGTGGTCCGTATCTAATATGCTAAAGCTGAACCCAGCAAAATCCAAATGTCTGGTCATAAATCACACAAAACTCGACACAGAAGGATTTCCTCCAATTATGATTAATAACACTGTTATTTCCCTTGTACACACTATCAGGAACCTTGGAATAATTTTCAATTGTTTATTTACGTGGGATGACCACATCAACAATATTGTTAGTAAAATTTATGGTGGTTTACGTGCGCTATGGATATCTAGTAATTTTACACCGGTATCAATAAGGTTACTGATGGTACGTCTACTATTAATACCGGTATTTACTTACGGCTGTGAGGTCTTTGGCAAACTCGATTACGATAATTCCCGTAAACTTGAGATTGCCTTCAACTCTGTGGTTAGGTATGTGTATGGGCTTCGAAGATATGATCATATCTCTCCATTCTCGGATTCAATTTTGGGTTGCGGATTATTTACGTATTTCAAATCTCGTTCGCTGGTATTTTTGGCGAAGATAATAAAAAATCATATTCCGTTATATCTATACGAAAAACTCCAATTTGCAAGATCAAGTAGGACACTGAATCTCATTGTACCAAGATCACAATTTTTAGTAACAAGACGCCTGTTCTTCAACCATTCTATTACAAACTGGAACAACTTACCTGTTTCTGTTAAAAATTTGATCCAGTTCCACTCATTGAGCATAATAAATAGTAGCATTTTCAAGGCATTAACGCCTAGTAGTTAAAACAAATGTAGCGTACTAATTTTTTACTCCATCTCTATTATTTCTTAATTATTAATTCTTCTTTTGGTAATATTAGTAAGTTTGTTATGTAATCACTTCGTTATATTTAGTATTACGCATTAATAACTTAATTAAATACTTAACTATGTTTTTCCTTTTCTAATTCTTAGTATACTATTTTTGTACTTTATTCTGGCTTGTGCACATTAATAAGATATTTTATCTTACGTGTACAATTGTTGCAAATAAATTGAATTTGAATTTGAATTTAGCAGATCTCATGACCTCTTGCTCTCATATGTAGGCCACACTTTCTCCGCGATGCGGCAGGTTTCCGTGTTGATCCACGGGATGCTTGCCTGATCCTGATGATCTCCTCTTTTAAGGTACGGCTCGTATCGGGATCCTTACATAAGCTATCGCTGCGGTGCTAAGCATTTCAGATCCCTTTTTGGCCAACTCATCGGCCATGTCGTTGCCCGGGATATTCCTGTGGCCAGTTACCTATCATAGGGTCACCTTACGCCATTCAAGGCTAATCTTGAATAACTGCACCAATTTTGAATTTACCAAGACAGCATCCAGCGCCTTAATGGCTTCCTGGCTGTCAACGTATATGCAGATATGTCGTGCGGACTCTCTGCATATAGATGCCTATATTTCTATCTGATAAATCATCACAAGCACTGCCTGAAAAACGCTACAACTGTCGAGGAGCCTATAAGACTCATGCCACTGGAGTTCTGTGGAGTACACCCCAGCCACTGTTCCCGCACTCGTCTGGCAACCATCCGTAAAGATAGAGAGATCATATACTACCACCATCCCTTTCCCATTTCCAATCACTCCTGGTGGGCATAATTGCATTGTCATCAGAAGCACACTGAGCAAGAGGCGAAGGAGACCGGTCGCCCCCTCCCAAAAGATCATTTTTGGAACATAATTTACAAATTACACAAAAATACACAAAAACCTTTATATATATAATAGCAATTCTTAAATGCTCAGATGGGTGCAGGACGCGACTTTAGAGCTCTATTTTTCGGACTCTTTTCCGACTTGGGACTTGGTTCCCTCCAAAAACCAAGTAATGGTTGCGTTACCAGAATTTGAGAATGCTACTTGATAGTCAGTTTCTTCCCTTCAGTCACTGCAGTGTATATTCTGGAGTATATTGGAATGCCGAAACCCCCTCTCCGTCCACCAACCTCCGCTTTGAGCTCGCCATGACAGCACTAACTGTCGCTGCACTCCTACAGTGGAAATCTAGCGGCAATAAGTCAAGCACCTAGAGTACTGTTGTGGGTGTGGTTTGCAAATATTCAGTTATACCCAGGCAAATCGCCTTCGTGATTCTCTTCCTGCTCTCGCACATCCAGGCTACATTTGGTTGTCAATGCCGTCCACCACACCATGGAGCCATAGCAAAGAATCGTACGAACTATGGCTGTGTACATCCACCGTTCCACCTTGGGTCGTTCGCCAGAAAATTCTATTGTACGCGTAGAGGCCCACACTGGCCTTCTTAACATGTTCTTCTAAATTAGCCTATCAACTCAGCTTAGAATCTAATATGATTCCAAGATAATTTCCTTCGCTGGAGATAGTAAGGTACTCTCCATCCAGCGTAGGAAGTTTGAAACTTAGCTCCTGCCTTTTTCTTGTGAAAAGCACTAGCTTTTTTATGAAGTTTTTAACTCCAAACCGCTATTACTGACCCAGCTTACCAATTTAAGCAACGCATACTCGAGCCTTTCACACTAGTAGAGAGGAATCTGCCGGTTGTCAGGATGCATATGTCATCCTCATAAGAAACCGCTTTGACGCCCACTCTCTTCTACATAACGAGCATTTCTGCCATTACCAGGCAGATTGCTCTTCTCACAACCGTATCCCCTTAGTAAGAGTTAATATATCTGCTGAGAAGCATTGAGTTGATCCAGTCGCATAGACTTTTACCGACTCCGACCCTTCTTAGCCCACTCCATATAGTCTCCGCCATAGTCACCACCATAGTCACCACCGCTGCCTTAAAGGAATTAAAGAAGTAGACTGCCCATTTTATCGGCCTTTCACTGATTATGGAGTTAATCACTACTTCTTTTCCGTATTCTGGGTGCCGTTCTGCAGAATTTGTTACCGCTGGGATTACATCCTCGCTGCCCGAAAAGTGGGCATCAAGGAGTGCATTTAACAGTTCCTCATATGCAGTTTTCCAGACCCCGTGTTATGAAGAATCGGGTGCTGTGGTTCTTAGCAAGCACCTTTCGAAGCCTGGATGCTTCTGTATTAGATTCTATTGACTCGCAAAAATTCCTCCATGCGGACATTTTTGTTCAGTCTAATCGCTTTCTTGAAAAACTTTAAACAGTCCTTATAACAGGACCCTTGATCATCACTACGCTTGCATACATTAAGCAGTTTTCGCGAATTTTTTTTATGCTTTGCAAACTCTGTATTCCACCATAATGGCTTAGATTTGCCACTGGGTCTGCTTATAGAACATGCTTCTCAGGCTTCATTTAACGCATCGGTGACCGTATCGACAGCAACATCCAGTGCTGACTCTGTAATTAACGCTTAGGGTGGAAAAATGTCCAGCCTGTCACTGACTTCAGTACAGAAACGGTGCCGGTTTGTCCTAAGTATTTTCCTGAAAGCTTTAAAAGGCTTCGCAGCAGTTCAACGTCAGGGAGTATCCAAGCTTGGTCTGAAAAATACGCCTGGTCAGAAACTTTCCAGTTGTGCACCACGAAGCTCTCCGAACGGGTGACGAGTTAGGTCTGGGACCTCACTCCGGTTTGCCGTTCTGAAAGTTGGAATAATACCTCTGTTATAAACTAAAAGCTTAGTCTCTAAAAGAAGCCCTCTAGGGTTTATATCCGTGCTACCCCATATGATTGATGACTATCCCCAAGTGGGATATTGATGAGCCCCGCCCCCGCAGCCTCGATCATCAATCTCATATCCTTGGAGGGGTGACGGCTCCTTGAACGGCATGAATGCCAAGGCCATCCAGCATTTATTGGGCCCCGCATCTAGCCCCACGACCATAAGATACTTAGAGCCGAAATTAGATAATATTTATGCCTGAAGGTTTCTCCCAACAAATATACATGTTCTTTCCTTACCTGACTCTTAACTATAAAATAGTCTGAAATCCCCTGAACCTTGGTACTACGAGCTCAAGGCTTCTGGATTAGAGCCACATCTATGCCCTCCTTACTTACGAGCAGCTTTAGGTTGGCTGACGTAGTCTTAATATGTTGAAGCTTGATAGGCACCTTCATCAGCAGTAGCTATGTCTTTTCACCGCAGATTTTGTTTCTGCCTTTTCGCGTCGTTGTCCTCATCTTCCGCAAATCTAACATTCTTTAGCTCTTTATTTGTCCCATAACTCTGCTCACCACCGCCAGCTTTACTGACGCCCGCGGTAAGCGGTTTTGGGGAGAAATTCCTGGTAGAAGGTCTCTTATCCGTGGGAGCCTCATTAGAGGAATCACGTCACCGAGCAGTTTCATTCTTCTTCGGCCGAATAGTTTCGACGTCCACTATAAACTGCTTGTCCCAACTTAAACTACTCCTCTCTCTCTCTCTCTCCGTAAAAAGAAGACTTGAACGATGCGACTTGCGTTGCGAAAAACACGCTTCCGCCGCAAACCCTAGTTAAACTCCTTTCCCTCTTTCTTTTAAGTTTACCTTCTGGCTTACCACTGGTGTCAGATTTGGCAAGCAACCTGTCGTCTGTATCTGTCGACATCGACTCATACTCTTGAGACTTCAGTTCAAGCCCTGAAAACTCTTTCTCCATAGAACAAGTCTCCACTGAGGCTTCCACTATCTTTTGTGTGTCTTTAAGGGAGCACCGCCCTTATTTCGAAATAAATTTATGATAGTCACCCGTGGCAGAGAATCGCAGTACCACGGAAAGGCTTAATTAAAACTGGAGCCAGGTATGCTTTGCATCACTTTTAGCCCCCTAATCAGTGTCAAGCCTACCGAATAGCGGTTACCACCAACCACTACGTCGAAGTAGCTGATCCAAAGCTGACAAATTCACTTCACCCACCACTGGGGGGATAGTATAGCGGGATTCATTCCTCACAGAGAAGAAGGCTCTGCTTGATGTCAGCAAAGGCGAGGACAAATAAAGCTTCATATTTTTGTTTATAAAAAATATAACGTACCGAACGAAATATTTGTTTTTTGTTAATAATTAATTTTTTCAAAATAGTATTTTTTACTATCGCTTTTTTTACTTTTATTTTGAAACGTTAAAAAAAATTGGGATGGCTTTTGGGTTTATTTTGGTGATATATACCGTATACCCAAAATTACCTATATGGGAGCATTGCACTGAGGGGAATGTACCCTTTTTTTTACTGAAAGTTTCATACAAATCGGAGATGGTCGGGTTCCAAGTTGATCGGTTCTGTGTGGAAGGGCTGTATAAGTATACGTTGACATATGAATAATATATCGCGTAAAAAACAATGAGTAATCTACAAATTTACAGGTATATTTTAACAAACCTGTTCTTCTTCACACTAAAACTCTTTGTAAATCGATTTCAGGTTGTCAATAAACCCGAAATCTATCAGTCCATTAATGCGATTTTTGTGCATATGTTCTGTTGAGCAATCTTGTTCGTGTTTATGTTATTTTAGTGTAGAAAAGGATCTCTCGTTTGTTTTTAAATATTAACACCGGCAATGTTGCGAGTAATTATAACAATGGAATTATGATTGGGAAAGTTAGTTTATCACATCGCATTAAAGCTTCTATGGCACTGAGAAGTAAGGAGGATCGTTGAATTCAGATTTTGATACCTCATACATTCAAACTCAACTTCTATGCTTGCTTTTCTCTAAGAATGCCATCTTATTTATAAAATTGAATAACTTGACCGAGGCTATCATTACAGTTATTCAATTTCTCATCAATGACGCAATTAAATTAGAAAATTTTGTGAATAGATTGCGATAGGAAGTAAAAATTTCCTGCAGAGGGGTTAAAAATGTTATAATCAAAGTAACTTATACTCTTCTGCATTATTTACTTGGGGATTTGCTCTATGACATTGGCCGTCGGTTAAACGGGGAGACGTCACATTTCTCTGCCATATTGTGTACCTTTTCAAATAGCTTTCGAAATTCAGTAATGCCAGATGACCTCAAATTTTTAAATACAGTGATTCAATTTTCAGCATATTCCAATGCCGACATCAGACTATATTAACACTATTGTTCAGTCCACCAACTGAACATATTTCCCTCGATGGACAGCCGTCGTATTTCCTAAAAATAAACATAAAAGGATCCACAAAGAATCAAATTCTAGTGAGAAGAATTCATGATACATACCTAATTACCTACCAACAAGTACTCCTCAAACTTCCTACAATGTCCCAAAGATCCCGCGATGGCATTTACAAGATAACTAAATATTATTAAAAAATGATCAAAATCAACTTAATTAATCAAAACTTACCTAAAATACACATTTCTTCGTGTATACATAATTGACATGCCAATTGACTGATATTACGTCACCCAGATTTTCTCGTACCAACAACTGGTATAAACGTCGCTATGGCAACGCCATGAGGAGTACATCACATGACCATCTTCAGCAGCTATAAAAAGTCGGCGAACGATAGCAAAATCACCCGATTTCCAAATCAAAGTTGATCTGATCAAGTCCTAAGCCTTGGAGTCTGTTCGGAGCAAAATCCTTATCCCAAACCAGAAGTTAATTCTAAAATCCCATAGAAGTTAATTCTATACCAACAAATTGAGGTTTCATCAATCCGAAAAACAAAAGTTAATTCTGGCCGTCACAAATATTTGAGGTTAACTCAATCCTAAAACAAAAGTTAATTCTGGCCATCACAAATATTTGAGGTTAACTCAATCCTAAACAGAAGTTAATTCTGACCAAGCAAATATTTGAGGTTAACTCAATCCTAAACAGAAGTTAGTTCTGTCCAAACAAATATTTGAGGTTAACTCAATAATCATATAGGAGTTGATCCTAAAATAAATACATTACTTGAGGTTGACTCAAAAGTACGTCGGCTAGGAGTTAATCCTAAAGATTGCAAAGTGAGGTTAACTCAACCAATTTCACACAGGAGTTAATCCGAAGGTCTAGACAACTTTATACAAAAGTGAGAATAGATATATTTGCAGAGGTTAACTCTGCAATAAATACATTCAGAAGTTATTCTGATCAAAGTGGAAGGAACTTCCATCCCGCACGTATCAGTATTCAGATCGCTGCATTTATAAAGCACACAAGACTAAACGTCATAAGTGCCATCATTACTATCCCAGACGCAGCAATATTCCTGTTTGCTGTAATTAAAAAGGAACGCATACGATCAACGTCATCAGTGCTGGCTTCATACCGTCACGTACCAGCATGCCAAAAAACTGCACAATAGAAGCAGAATAGTTGGTTATGTTTACCAACATTACTTCTAGCAGCCATACAAGTTGTTATAATCGTGAATCAATACATTCCGTATTACACCTCGACTCCTCGACTGTCCTCACGTAGCAGCTCGAGCAAAGATCTTCCCAACTGCCTTCACGTAGCAGTTCAAGTGAAGCATTCTAATTTTCGAGATCAGACAAAATTTATTTTTTCAACTGTCTCGTGCCTACACGCTCACGCAACTCTTCTTCTTCATTACTGGAGTAAGAAAACAGCAACGCAGCTCGGACCATTGCTATTAAGTCTGAAATTAAATGAATTGTGATATATATTTGTAAGAAAATTGAATTAGCACGATTAGGAAATAAAATTTTATACTTTGGATATACAAACTGAGTTATCAATCAAACCGGCATCCCGTCGCAAACACATTTATAATACAGTCCAGTGCAGAGAATTTTCAACTATATTTTATCTATATTAACTTTTGTTGCACATATTTGCCATATTACGAAAATAAGATTTTGTATGATTAATAGTATGTTATGGCCCGATATAAGGAAGATTCTTCCAGCAACCAAGGGCGCATTCTAGCGAAATAATCAGCAATTGCTAAACAGTAACCTCGCATGGTATTGTTCTGCAACTGTCGATTATTTTGGTGATTAGCCCAACAGCTGGCTGCGATGAGCGGTTAGTGGAGCAATCGACGATTACGATAATAATTAGCCTCGCATGGTAATTATTATGTAAGGCGATTGTTTACTACTAAGCGTCTCAGATGCTGCAACCAGCAGAGCAAACGAGAAGGTTGTTGTAGTTTGTTTACATCCGCGTTGGCAGTAAAGGTTTACTTCCGAATATCGGACATAAAAGGAATAGTGACTGGTCTGGCGATTGCCGTTTTGTTAGTTATGAGTCATAGTGGAGTCAAATAAGTTAGGTCAGTGTGCGATAAATAAAGAATTATTCTGTGTTATAAGAAATCCGAGTGTTGTTTCTAAGAAGATTTATGGTAATTAATTGGTTTATTTATTCGATTGCTTTTGGGACACGACAAGTATATGCTCTAGGCTTTTGGTGAAACCTATTTCTCAACATTTTAAGTTAATAAAAAAAAACTTGTTACGTTTCACAATTAATGTTATTTATTCCATTAATTTTAAAATGACCTGTCGTATTTGAACCATAGCTCTTCTTCAGAGGACTAATATAACTACCTGATTATGAAAGAGAAGCTACCAAAGAATTTACGACTTCCATTTTACATATATGTATATACCATTAATACCATCACCTGAGCGATATTATCTTATGAAACTCATTGATCAAAAAGTGTACTATTTCTCGTATTTTTTTACTTTTCTTATTTATTAATATCTATTCCTCCCGCATATGCAATGGGTTTGGCTATAAGTGGTAGGATTATTGACAAAGTTCATCTGAACGAATATATGTAAGATTACTGAATTTAAGCTTTAATCAGAATTTTTTTCAATTTGATGGTAAAAAATATATACAAAAATAATGCTTTCTCA
The DNA here is from genome assembly GCA_963930735.1 of Dioctria linearis. Taxonomy (NCBI): domain Eukaryota; kingdom Metazoa; phylum Arthropoda; class Insecta; order Diptera; family Asilidae; genus Dioctria; species Dioctria linearis. Next base: position 91,616,116 of record OZ005740.1, on the reverse strand, counting down.
ATGGAGATAGAGGCTCTGCTTGATGTCAGCAAAGGTGAGGACAAATAAAGCTTCATATTTTTGTTTATAAAAAATATAACGTACCGAAAGAAATATTTGTTTTTTGTTAATAATTAGTTTTTTCAAAATAGTATTTTTTACTATCGCTTTTTTTACTTTTATTTTGAAACGTTAAAAAAAATTGGGATGGCTTTTGGGTTTATTTTGGTGATATATACCGTATACCCAAAATTACCTATATGGGAGCATTGCACTGAGGGGAATGTACCCTTTTTTTTTACTGAAAGTTTCATACAAATCGGAGATGGTCGGGTGCCAAGTTGATCGGTTCTGTGTGGAAGGGCTGTATAAGTATACGTTGACATATGAAAAATATATGGCGTAAAAAACAATGAGTAATCTACAAATTTACAGGTATATTTTAACAAACCTGTTCTTCTTCACACTAAAACTCTTTGTAAATCGATTTCAGGTTATCAATAAACCCGAAATCTATCAGTCCATTAATGCGATTTTTGTGCATATGTTCTGTTGAGCAATCTTGTTCGTGTTTATGTTATTTTAGTGTAGAAAAGGATCTCTCGTTTGTTTTTAAATATTAACACCGGCAATGTTGCGAGTAATTATAACAATGGAATTATGATTGGGAAAGTAAGTTTATCACATCGCATTAAAGCTTCTATGGCACTGAGAAGTAAGGGGGATCGTTGAATTCAGATTTTGATACCTCATACATTCAAACTCAACTTCTATGCTTGCTTTTCTCTAAGAATGCCATCTTATTTATAAAATTGAATAACTTGACCGAGGCTATCATTACAGTTATTCAATTTCTCATCAATGACGCAATTAAATTAGAAAATTTTGTGAATAGATTGCGATAGGAAGTAAAAATTTCCTGCAGAGGGGTTAAAAATGTTATAATCAAAGTAACTTATACTCTTCTGCATTATTTACTTGGGGATTTGCTCTATGACATTGGCCGTCGGTTAAACGGGGAGACGTCACATTTCTCTGCCATATTGTGTACCTTTTCAGATAGCTTTCGAAATTCAGTAATGCCAGATGACCTCAAATTTTTAAATACAGTGATTCAATTTTCAGCATATTCCAATGCCGACATCAGACTATATTAACACTATTGTTCAGTCCACCAACTGAACATATTTCCCTCGATGGACAGCCGTCGTATTTCCTAAAAATAAACATAAAAGGATCCACAAAGAATCAAATTCTAGTGAGAAGAATTCATGATACATACCTAATTACCTACCAACAAGTACTCCTCAAACTTCCTACAATGTCCCAAAGATCCCGCGATGGCATTTACAAGATAACTAAATATTATTAAAAAATGATCAAAATCAACTTAATTAATCAAAACTTACCTAAAATACACATTTCTTCGTGTATACATAATTGACATGCCAATTGACTGATATTACGTCACCCAGATTTTCTCGTACCAACAACTGGTATAAACGTCGCTATGGCAACGCCATGAGGAGTACATCACATGACCATCTTCAGCAGCTATAAAAAGTCGGCGAACGATAGCAAAATCACCCGATTTCCAAATCAAAGTTGATCTGATCAAGTCCTAAGCCTTGGAGTCTGTTCGGAGCAAAATCCTTATCCCAAACCAGAAGTTAATTCTAAAATCCCATAGAAGTTAATTCTATACCAACAAATTGAGGTTTCATCAATCCGAAAAACAAAAGTTAATTCTGGCCGTCACAAATATTTGAGGTTAACTCAATCCTAAAACAAAAGTTAATTCTGGCCATCACAAATATTTGAGGTTAACTCAATCCTAAACAGAAGTTAATTCTGACCAAGCAAATATTTGAGGTTAACTCAATCCTAAACAGAAGTTAGTTCTGTCCAAACAAATATTTGAGGTTAACTCAATAATCATATAGGAGTTGATCCTAAAATAAATACATTACTTGAGGTTGACTCAAAAGTACGTCGGCTAGGAGTTAATCCTAAAGATTGCAAAGTGAGGTTAACTCAACCAATTTCACACAGGAGTTAATCCGAAGGTCTAGACAACTTTATACAAAAGTGAGAATAGATATATTTGCAGAGGTTAACTCTGCAATAAATACATTCAGAATTTATTCTGATCAAAGTGGAAGGAACTTCCATCCCGCACGTATCAGTATTCAGTATTCATAAGTGCCATCATTACTATCCCAGACGCAGCAATATTCCTGTTTGCTGTAATTAAAAAGCAACGCATACGATGAACGTCATCAGTGCTGGCTTCATACCGTCACGTACCAGCATGCCAAAAAACTGCACAATAGAAGCAGAATAGTTGGTTATGTTTACCAACATTACTTCTAGCAGCCATACAAGTTGTTATAATCGTGAATCAATACATTCCGTATTACACCTCGACTCCTCGACTGTCCTCACGTAGCAGCTCGAGCAAAGAACTTCCCAACTGCCTTCACGTAGCAGTTCAAGTGAAGCATTCTAATTTTCGAGATCAGACAAAATTTATTTTTTCAACTGTCTCGTGCCTACACGCTCACGCAACTCTTCTTCTTCATTACTGGAGTAAGAAAACAGCAACGCAGCACGGACCATTGCTATTAAGTCTGAAATTAAATGAATTGTGATATATATTTGTAAGAAAATTGAATTAGCACGATTAGGAAATAAAATTTTATACTTTGGATATACAAACTGAGTTATCAATCAAACCGGCATCCCGTCACAAACACATTTATAATACAGTCCAGTGCAGAGAATTTTCAACTATATTTTATCTATATTAACTTTTGTTGCACATATTTGCCATATTACGAAAATAAGATTTTGTATGATTAATAGTATGTTATGGCCCGATATAAGGAAGATTCTTCCAGCAACCAAGGGCGCATTCTAGCGAAATAATCAGCAATTGCTAAACAGTAACCTCGCATGGTATTGTTCTGCAACTGTCGATTATTTTGGTGATTAGCCCAACAGCTGGCTGCGATGAGCGGTTAGTGGAGCAATCGACGATTACGATAATAATTAGCCTCGCATGGTAATTATTATGTAAGGCGATTGTTTACTACTAAGCGTCTCAGATGCTGCAACCAGCAGAGCAAACGAGAAGGTTGTTGTAGTTTGTTTACATCCGCGTTGGCAGTAAAGGTTTACTTCCGAATATCGGACATAAAAGGAATAGTGACTGGTCTGGCGATTGCCGTTTTGTTAGTTATGAGTCATAGTGGAGTCAAATAAGTTAGGTCAGTGTGCGATAAATAAAGAATTATTCTGTGTTATAAGAAATCCGAGTGTTGTTTCTAAGAAGATTTATGGTAATTAATTGGTTTATTTATTCGATTGCTTTTGGGACACGACAAGTATATGCTCTAGGCTTTTGGTGAAACCTATTTCTCAACATTTTAAGTTAATAAAAAAAAACTTGTTACGTTTCACAATTAATGTTATTTATTCCATTAATTTTAAAATGACCTGTCGTATTTGAACCATAGCTCTTCTTCAGAGGACTAATATAACTACCTGATTATGAAAGAGAAGCTACCAAAGAATTTACGACTTCCATTTTACATATATGTATATACCATTAATACCATCACCTGAGCGATATTATCTTATGAAACTCATTGATCAAAAAGTGTACTATTTCTCGTATTTTTTTACTTTTCTTATTTATTAATATCTATTCCTCCCGCATATGCAATGGGTTTGGCTATAAGTGGTAGGATTATTGACAAAGTTCATCTGAACGAATATATGTAAGATTACTGAATTTAAGCTTTAATCAGAATTTTTTTCAATTTGATGGTAAAAAATATATACAAAAATAATGCTTTCTCAATGGAGATAGAGGCTCTGCTTGATGTCAGCAAAGGTGAGGACAAATAAAGCTTCATATTTTTGTTTATAAAAAATATAACGTACCGAAAGAAATATTTGTTTTTTGTTAATAATTAGTTTTTTCAAAATAGTATTTTTTACTATCGCTTTTTTTACTTTTATTTTGAAACGTTAAAAAAAATTGGGATGGCTTTTGGGTTTATTTTGGTGATATATACCGTATACCCAAAATTACCTATATGGGAGCATTGCACTGAGGGGAATGTACCCTTTTTTTTACTGAAAGTTTCATACAAATCGGAGATGGTCGGGTGCCAAGTTGATCGGTTCTGTGTGGAAGGGCTGTATAAGTATACGTTGACATATGAAAAATATATGGCGTAAAAAACAATGAGTAATCTACAAATTTACAGGTATATTTTAACAAACCTGTTCTTCTTCACACTAAAACTCTTTGTAAATCGATTTCAGGTTATCAATAAACCCGAAATCTATCAGTCCATTAATGCGATTTTTGTGCATATGTTCTGTTGAGCAATCTTGTTCGTGTTTATGTTATTTTAGTGTAGAAAAGGATCTCTCGTTTGTTTTTAAATATTAACACCGGCAATGTTGCGAGTAATTATAACAATGGAATTATGATTGGGAAAGTAAGTTTATCACATCGCATTAAAGCTTCTATGGCACTGAGAAGTAAGGGGGATCGTTGAATTCAGATTTTGATACCTCATACATTCAAACTCAACTTCTATGCTTGCTTTTCTCTAAGAATGCCATCTTATTTATAAAATTGAATAACTTGACCGAGGCTATCATTACAGTTATTCAATTTCTCATCAATGACGCAATTAAATTAGAAAATTTTGTGAATAGATTGCGATAGGAAGTAAAAATTTCCTGCAGAGGGGTTAAAAATGTTATAATCAAAGTAACTTATACTCTTCTGCATTATTTACTTGGGGATTTGCTCTATGACATTGGCCGTCGGTTAAACGGGGAGACGTCACATTTCTCTGCCATATTGTGTACCTTTTCAGATAGCTTTCGAAATTCAGTAATGCCAGATGACTTCAAATTTTTAAATACAGTGATTCAATTTTCAGCATATTCCAATGCCGACATCAGACTATATTAACACTATTGTTCAGTCCACCAACTGAACATATTTCCCTCGATGGACAGCCGTCGTATTTCCTAAAAATAAACATAAAAGGATCCACAAAGAATCAAATTCTAGTGAGAAGAATTCATGATACATACCTAATTACCTACCAACAAGTACTCCTCAAACTTCCTACAATGTCCCAAAGATCCCGCGATGGCATTTACAAGATAACTAAATATTATTAAAAAATGATCAAAATCAACTTAATTAATCAAAACTTACCTAAAATACACATTTCTTCGTGTATACATAATTGACATGCCAATTGACTGATATTACGTCACCCAGATTTTCTCGTACCAACAACTGGTATAAACGTCGCTATGGCAACGCCATGAGGAGTACATCACATGACCATCTTCAGCAGCTATAAAAAGTCGGCGAACGATAGCAAAATCACCCGATTTCCAAATCAAAGTTGATCTGATCAAGTCCTAAGCATTGGAGTCTGTTCGGAGCAAAATCCTTATCCCAAACCAGAAGTTAATTCTAAAATCCCATAGAAGTTAATTCTATACCAACAAATTGAGGTTTCATCAATCCGAAAAACAAAAGTTAATTCTGGCCGTCACAAATATTTGAGGTTAACTCAATCCTAAAACAAAAGTTAATTCTGGCCATCACAAATATTTGAGGTTAACTCAATCCTAAACAGAAGTTAATTCTGACCAAGCAAATATTTGAGGTTAACTCAATCCTAAACAGAAGTTAGTTCTGTCCAAACAAATATTTGAGGTTAACTCAATAATCATATAGGAGTTGATCCTAAAATAAATACATTACTTGAGGTTGACTCAAAAGTACGTCGGCTAGGAGTTAATCCTAAAGATTGCAAAGTGAGGTTAACTCAACCAATTTCACACAGGAGTTAATCCGAAGGTCTAGACAACTTTATACAAAAGTGAGAATAGATATATTTGCAGAGGTTAACTCTGCAATAAATACATTCAGAATTTATTCTGATCAAAGTGGAAGGAACTTCCATCCCGCACGTATCAGTATTCAGTATTCATAAGTGCCATCATTACTATCCCAGACACAGCAATATTCCTGTTTGCTGTAATTAAAAAGCAACGCATACGATGAACGTCATCAGTGCTGGCTTCATACCGTCACGTACCAGCATGCCAAAAAACTGCACAATAGAAGCAGAATAGTTGGTTATGTTTACCAACATTACTTCTAGCAGCCATACAAGTTGTTATAATCGTGAATCAATACATTCCGTATTACACCTCGACTCCTCGACTGTCCTCACGTAGCAGCTCGAGCAAAGAACTTCCCAACTGCCTTCACGTAGCAGTTCAAGTGAAGCATTCTAATTTTCGAGATCAGACAAAATTTATTTTTTCAACTGTCTCGTGCCTACACGCTCACGCAACTCTTCTTCTTCATTACTGGAGTAAGAAAACAGCAACGCAGCACGGACCATTGCTATTAAGTCTGAAATTAAATGAATTGTGATATATATTTGTAAGAAAATTGAATTAGCACGATTAGGAAATAAAATTTTATACTTTGGATATACAAACTGAGTTATCAATCAAACCGGCATCCCGTCACAAACACATTTATAATACAGTCCAGTGCAGAGAATTTTCAACTATATTTTATCTATATTAACTTTTGTTGCACATATTTGCCATATTACGAAAATAAGATTTTGTATGATTAATAGTATGTTATGGCCCGATATAAGGAAGATTCTTCCAGCAACCAAGGGCGCATTCTAGCGAAATAATCAGCAATTGCTAAACAGTAACCTCGCATGGTATTGTTCTGCAACTGTCGATTATTTTGGTGATTAGCCCAACAGCTGGCTGCGATGAGCGGTTAGTGGAGCAATCGACGATTACGATAATAATTAGCCTCGCATGGTAATTATTATGTAAGGCGATTGTTTACTACTAAGCGTCTCAGATGCTGCAACCAGCAGAGCAAACGAGAAGGTTGTTGTAGTTTGTTTACATCCGCGTTGGCAGTAAAGGTTTACTTCCGAATATCGGACATAAAAGGAATAGTGACTGGTCTGGCGATTGCCGTTTTGTTAGTTATGAGTCATAGTGGAGTCAAATAAGTTAGGTCAGTGTGCGATAAATAAAGAATTATTCTGTGTTATAAGAAATCCGAGTGTTGTTTCTAAGAAGATTTATGGTAATTAATTGGTTTATTTATTCAATTGCTTTTGGGACACGACAAGTATATGCTCTAGGCTTTTGGTGAAACCTATTTCTCAACATTTTAAGTTAATAAAAAAAAACTTGTTACGTTTCACAATTAATGTTATTTATTCCATTAATTTTAAAATGACCTGTCGTATTTGAACCATAGCTCTTCTTCAGAGGACTAATATAACTACCTGATTATGAAAGAGAAGCTACCAAAGAATCTACGACTTCCATTTTACATTAATGTATATACCATTAATACCATCACCTGAGCGATATTATCTTATGAAACTCATTGATCAAAAAGTGTACTATTTCTCGTATTTTTTTACTTTTCTTATTTATTAATATCTATTCCTCCCGCATATGCAATGGGTTTGGCTATAAGTGGTAGGATTATTGACAAAGTTCATCTGAACGAATATATGTAAGATTACTGAATTTAAGCTTTAATCAGAATTTTTTTCAATTTGATGGTAAAAAATATATAAAAAAATAATGCTTTCTCAATGGAGATAGTTCTCCCTTTTATGCTGCATATTTAAGAATGTTATAATTTGTAACAAATTTGATCTGATATTTTATGTAAGTATTTGGACTAGAACTGAACGAAAACTCTGTATTTTCTCGGACATGGTTTTAAACAAATTAGATGATAATATCAAGTTTACTGTTGAATTAGCAGACAAAGTATAATTTTTTCGACTTGACGTTCAATATTAAAGAGAATTCATTAGAATAATTTAAAATATAAGAGATAAGGAAACGCTCGTACGTCAACAAAAATGTCAGCTATTCACTCAATGATAAAAATAATAATTTCCATGCCAATGGCATTAAATAATTCTACAGCGGGATATAACAAAATTAATTCAAAACATATTATTAATAAAATTTTAATAGAGAATTAAGGAAGCTAATTTTCCAATGGTTTACAATGAAACTAACGGGTGGGGAAATATTCCTTACGTTAATGCACTATCAGATAAATTTAAGAATCAGCTTAAAAAGAAGCTAATTAAGGACGCATTTTCTAATAATACCAGATGTCACTGCTTATATGTAACTAACCTTCAAACTCTTTAAAATGATACAAGAGTTAATATTACTTTCACCTGCCTTGCCTCTACCCGTCACATTGTCAACACATAATATAGACAGGTTATTACGCGGAATGTAAAGCTTTTAGTAGATTTGTAAGACACAACGAATGTAATTATATCATTATCCTTGGCTTTTAGTTATCATCAATTTTATTTACAATCCGAAAATAATTCCAGTCCCATCAATTCCTTTCCGTGACTTGTATGCGTAGTACAAGTCCTCAGATTCTGGAATGAATCAAAGGAATTTAGTATTGTGGAAGGGTGATAAATTGCATGCTTAACCAACATTCATAAGAATGTAGGACAGAAAATGATAATGGGAATTGCAGTAAATCAGTGACTGTTTTTTTTAACGAATTTTATTTAGTCGGAGCTGTTGAATGAAGCTGAAATCTTTTCTTTATCGATTCCTCAATTGAACAGAAACTAAAATTTTTATGTTATGTAAAATTGATATACAAAACAACCCAGTAAAAGAGAACATAAAACGAGGAAAACACTGAGACAGGAGCCTTGAACAAATTTCAATACAAACTTGCTAAGGTACATAGTTTTGATTTACGAGAGTTATTACACTTTAGACAGAATTATCCTTTTTTTTGTCTTTTAATCTTTGTACACTTTTAATTATCAATGATGGTTAGTCTCACATTCTACTGTCTTATTTACATTCGCAAGTTACATCCATGTTATTTTTTGTCCCTTTTTAGGAACCAAAATGAATACTTCAAAACTAATTGTAGGATCCAGTGACTGCAGATATATCGAAACCAACTATGACTCCAAATTGAATAAGGTTTACTATGTTGGGTGCCCTGAAAATCTGATACTTCAGGCTTAATTCACTTTGTCAGGCAAATATCTTCCAGTTTTGAACGGAAAATAATACCTATGGATAGTTCAAGGTCCGTCATCTATTTCCGATATTTCAATATTCCTATGTACTTATATGCCACAAACTTTAGTGAAGAAAAGTGCAATGTCATTATTGAGCTTGTGCTTTTATTATTACACAGAATCTATGCTTGCAGATACACAATTATATTGGATCCATATTTTGCTGGTTCCTCACATCATCTCGGTTGACTTTTTGACTGAATTTCGTAGATATCCACGATATTTTTGAATAATATCATGGTGTCCAGCACAACACAAAATGAACTTCTTATGTAGTCTTGTGTTATATTCCTACATTTCTATTTAAATAGCTTATCGTTCGATGACGATATGCTGGTAGTCGTTAAATAACTTCCAACAGAAATGCAGCAATACTCAAAACTGCATAGTTACTATACTGCCCCTATTGTGAATAACAACTATGTATATCACAAACTTCTCCCCTTCATGGATTCTTTGTAAATCCCCCACCGTGGAACCGGATCGCGTGATCATATGAGCTAGTTTGAAGGGTATAGTTTTTGCGCGCTGCGCCACGAAAACGAGGAGAGAGGGGGATGAGCGGAGATGGGGGAGGTCGCGCACATGTCACTCTTTGAGCATCGCGCACGATCATGAAGTTTTCAACCATTCCTCTTTCACTTGTTTTTGCATTCGGGGGAGTTCAGGAATTTTGTTTAACATCAGCTGATTCATTCAATAACCCATTGTCGGTGAAAAATATTGTGTGCACCGGATGTTAATTATACAATTGATTTTTAAGCCTAGTATGGAGTTCGAGTAAAACAGTACGGAGTTCGAATAAATAGTGACATTTTCATATATATTTTACCGCTGGTAAAATCCCAAGCAAACATTTTACTGAGCTCTTTACTAGTCCATTTCGGAGTTCACTGGTAAAATGTTGCATTTTTCTATTCTAGGATAGATGGCGTTTTGTAAGTCTCCACTCATTTTACTGACCATTTTAATGTGCAGAGCATTAAAATGCAGATAAAACTTTGACGTTCATTTGATTGTTTATAAAGCGAGTTTATTTAGTTTTTACCGTGAATTTCCTTGACGACAGTGCACACTTAAACCGGCTGCCGCAACAATCTCGTCGTTGATTTGATGACTAGTATCCATTACAAATAATAATCATTTAACATTTTTAAAAATACTTCCGATTAATTGTGATTTTAACAGCAGTCACTTCGGTTTCTCCACAAAAAACTTACGTCAATTCTTTCACTTCGATTTCTCCACAAAAAACTTACGTCAATTCTTTACTAGCATTAAAATACAAATTTTTCGAGACTGCGTTAAATTTTACCAATATCCGAATTCCATACTAGGTTTTGACAATTAAATCCAAAAATAGCTTAAAAAACTAACTAACTAACTAAGAGCACGCGTTGGTAGATAATATCACTTGTACGCTTGTTGTATAGTGTTTGATTACGTACGATCGCACGCGACGCTCGCGACGCAAAAGTCGGGCGAATTTCTACTTTTTGTCGCTACGTGTTCAATTTAACCTAACACTTGCGAAATTGTATTGCTCTCTGAACTATTTTAGATTTTTTCTTTATTTCTGAGGACAAAAAAAGAATTTTAGAAACGCTTATTGTGCAATTTGTATAAATGTGAGTCAACGCGTTAAATCTGACAGAATATTTTTTCCACTTCGTCGTACGCGACCATAGCCTCGCGTCCCAAACATCAATCTAACTATACCTTTAGAATACAAAAATTATAAAATCTTTAAAGCTTCGGATTCCGAAATTTATAAAACTAAGTTGAAGTTTAAAGTACATTCATTTGTCATCCCAGTAAATTTTTCCTTCATTTTAAAAGTACATATTCCCGAAATTCTTTCCTAATTGTTTCTGCAAAGCATCTATCAGAAGTGGTTCGGTCTTGGGGTTCTTGCTGATTTTGCTCATCTCTAGTTAGACTCTGTTCCTTGCTATTATTGTTTTCAAGGTAATCTCTTTAATTGCGGGTTATCAAAAGGTTGTGCAAAACACAGCATGCTTTTGTAACACTTTCCACATTATGGACCTGCAAATTCTTTGAATTTTGTAAAACAGGCAATCTGTTAGATAGGAGACCAAAGCCACGCTCTATATTTTGTCTCGCACGGCTAATTCTAGTATTAAATATTTGCTTTATTTCTTCTTTGGTTTTATATGGATAGGGTTTCATTATATGTTTTTGCAGGTGAAAAGCGTCATCTCCAATAATTACATATGGCAGCAGCCGATTGTTCCCGATTACTTTCTCAGCTGGAAAATATTGTTCGCCGTTGTCAATTACACGTTCTATCCTATTTTGAAGTAAAACTCCAACATCGTTAGTGCGACCGTTGCATCCAATATCAACATAAGGATTTGCCAGCGCATAGCAAACTCTTCAGAGATTTTCTCCCACTCAGCAATGGACGAGGGAAACTGAAAAAATATGTGCAAATTATATGAAAATTAAAAAAAAGCAAGTTTGTTTTGTCTCAACTGGAATGAAGACAATAGACATCTAATAAACATACCTTTTAAAATGCGCAAGATATTTAATAAAAATATTTCCGGTCCAAATAATTTTCAGTTAAAGTGAACGCAACCCAAGAAGAATGTCATAGACGACGAAATATATTTCAGGATAGGAACCGCCTGAGAGATCGATGAGTCGACCTGTTGATCTGACGTAGCTCGTGCAAGATGAAGAGGTCTTGCGTGGTTGTTTAGCCTTAAAGTAAGACTGTATAGCCTGGATATTATTGCTGCTAGCTGCGCCTGTTGTGTTTCTGTAGCAATTTTTGAACTTGCCACAGCAAGTCGATGTGTGTACATAATGGACAGGTGGTCTAAAGTATGGTTACGGTTTCTTTATTCGATAGACGAATACTCCTATAATATCAGTCTCGGTAAGAACAGTGCCCTTTACTCCTTGATTGACTAAGGCCAGAAAGATACTCCCGAAATGATTGTATATATATATATATATATATATATATGCATATTAAACGAGGGTGTCCCAATGACAGTCCAGTTGATAGTGCTAAATGTCGAAATGTTCAGCTCGGTACGACATTTGAGCGAAGCGGAGCTTGCTTAATTGGACAGATTACTTCTTCTGATAATTTGGAGTGGGTGATAAAGCTATCCTGTGCGCGGATTTATAGGATCTCAGACAATGTCTATTACCGTTACAGGTCACGGAAAGTCACTATTAAAGGAATCCTGATAGAAAATAATTTCAATATGAAGCCGGGGATTTCACGAGTTCTGCCCGAGATGTTCTTCGGTGTCTTTGTTGAAGTAAAACTAGTATTTCCTTAGAGACGGAATTTAATTAGTTTATTGCCAGAAACTTCTATGACTTCTTTTCACAAAATTGTTGCTTATTTGCTGACATTAGACATAATAATCAACAACAATGTTTTCTTCAGTTTTTCTACATTGATTCATAGCCTACGTCTTCCTACGCCCAGCAAGGTATGATTAGCGTGCATTTTGGAGAGTGAATGCACGGTATACAGGTTGGTTCGATTCGGAAATTACTCAGCCGAAACAGACACGTCGCCACGTAGTAATTAATTAAAATTAATTAATAATGTATTCAATCGAGGAGTATGTGGGCACTTGGTGGAACATGATCGTATTATGTAAAACTCTCATTATTAGAACTAGCGACGAAAGCAAAATACTTGTATGTAAATATTCCACAGATATATTTCTTTAAGTTTTAACAAATTTAAAACTACGTTATAAACTACTAAATACAAAAGCCCGACGCGTTTCGCCTTACTGGAGCATTATCAAGGGCAGGCTACTGACTGCATAGTATTTCGAATGCTTTTAAATAAATGGGGCATATCATACAAAGTAAAAATTTGGTTAACCTCATTTTCAAATGCAAAAGTAAAAAATGGTCGTAACAATTTTCTATCGTTTGCGCCTTGGGGCCGGATTCTGTAACTCGGAGAGTTTGGGAGATGAGAATTTTCATTTTCCCTCCCCGATTAAAACTCCCTAACTCTAGATTCGAGATTCTCTAACATACTTGGGGAGATAAAGAAAACGTAAGAAGGAGGGTCTAACAGCATTGAGGTTTATTCATACGGATTTAGGGTCTAGAGTACAAAAATATAGGCGAACAATTTTTGGGGGAGGGCTTTTGGGAATGGGGGGTCGTACCACCCCCATTGTTGTCCAAAATACGTCATGTTTGGTATCAAATTAAACAGGAAGAGGCGGGCATTAGATTGGTGAAGTTCTTTTTTATCATTTTATCTTCATAACTGACTTTTTACCGCCGAAAGATGGATTTTTGCACTTGGATCATATACAGCCCAGTTCCTATAGTTTGCATATATTTTTCCGTTCTTTCTTTCACATGCATTAGTACTCTGTTGTGAACATTTTTCTCATAGAAAGTGAATTTCCACGACTTACCAGTTGTTCATAATGATGAGTTGAAAATATGTCCAGTTTAGTACGAAAAAACGGCTATTTTTTCATCTTAAAGCTTCGTTTCCACTAATACAAATTTTCTTACCGGACAAGTTTTGAAACAAGTTGGGAACATTCCGTATAAGTGGAAACGCTATATGAATATTCCGACACATGTTGTTCGATATCGGCTGTAAAAACTCGCAGAATATGTTGGGTGGATTATCTCATTTCAGTGGAAACGCTCATTCCAGTATGGACCACAACATTTGAAATGATGCATGCGTCGAGTGAATCATATATTTTCATATCTGAAGTGTTGAGGAAGTCGATCAAATGTATACAAAACTGCTATTATAAAAGCTTTTACTTTCGGCACACTCTAAAACAAGTTGTGGTCCATTCCAGAATGCACTACCCATTTCACAATCTGTATACTCTGCTCTAGTCTGCCATTCGACGTCTAGTTTATGTGCCATCTTTGCTATTACTCATCTCAGAGTTATTGAGCGTAAAATGGTAGAGTTGCTTTTTAGTGAAAACTACTAGATTATTTTTTTAAGTAATGTATAACGTAATTTCCCCTACCTTTAATAAAAAAAGGTATAAAGTAAGTGTAGCCTTTTAGAAAGGTAAGAAACCAGATTTAAAATTACTGGAATGTCGCTTTTCCATAAGTGTCAATATAAAACATTTTGGGGAATCGGACCAGCACCTACTTATATGGATTTCTGTTCCGTATCTTGGGAAGTATTTCCCGAGAGTTTTGAATGAAACCAACTGTACCTAATTCGCCAGGAAGTAACATTTCCAAAAGGCTCGTAAAGCAATTCATGACAATCACTTCTCTAGTCAAGTAAAGAAAATTATAGTATTTTATTTCAAGGAACTATAGTTGTACGATTAATAGATTATACACTATGGCGAGTATGGATCTTTGCATGATGTCCGTCTATTCCGTTAACTAAATGGCTACGTGGAAATGAACACTTAAGTATGCAATGCACTTCGATAACTAAATCTTATTGCTTTTACAATAACTGAAAAACAAAAACTAAATTCTCTTTAAATTAGCACAAAAATAAAATAAAAATTATTTTATATTACTGAGGAACTTTTTGGCAGTCTTTATAGAAAAGTAAAAAAATAAGAACCACTATTCGGAGAAGAGTAGAAAAGCTACACTATTCACTCAAAACTATAATCTCAGCATACGTTTTATTTATTTTCGCTAGAACTTATCCGAAAATATTATAAAATGTCGAAATTTCCTAGCAATTACCTATCAAATTTTACCTCACGAAAAAAAATACATAAGTGGGCGCATGGGGTCGCAGTTCACTATAGTATAAAAGAATGCGTACGTTGTAGTGGATCGAATACGACGATTTTCAAAATAGTGTTCTAATATGAAAAGCTACTGGCATGTGCAAGGTCGAGAGAAAATGCGTTCTACATTTTTTCGCGGTGAAAGTTTCTCTGACCCCATGCGCCTACTTAAGATTAATGCGGGAAGGAAGATAACTTTGCAGGGTGGCATGATATTTGGTGAAACGAATTATTTATTCACATCGTTTAAATACGTAAGGGACATAAAGACGTATAATAAAATTCTGGGATAAGCAGCACAGTTGAAAATGTTTTTGGGCTGCTCAAAGGGCGCTTTTGTAAATTTCAATTTGTTTGAAAGTTGAATCGAAGCAAGCAGCATAGTAGTGGTATATATTATATACAACATCTTGACAGTCGCAAATGATGCAGATATTCATGAAGATTCTGAAAAATTGTTTACAAACCGAAAGCTGCAAGTACACATTGAAAACTGGAATTAGGTAAAAAAGGCTACTAAATTAAAATATTTAATGAAATTATACTTTTCTTCATAAATTTAATTAAATATGTTTTTCTGTTTTATAGTATACTTTATAACTAATTTCAGTCTTTAGTCTTTTCCCCACCATAAAAATGTTCACTATAAATGTTTATTGATGTCACATTGGATGATTTTTAACGATGCAGTTCATGCATTGCATAAATCAACGGATTGCCGTCAAAAATAGCACCAATTTCTTTCATGTACATAGGCGTTAGTTTTGCTTACACTTGTATGTACCTGTAGATCTATCTGGCACTTCTGTAAGCATGATTGCATTTTGATCTGTTATTCTTATTGTTGATTAGATTCTCAATAGGTTCAAATTGCCGACATTATACGAAATTCACAATATTTAGCCTCAGTCACAATAATTGTGATGTAATTCCAGCAGACAGGCGAAATCTCTCTCAGTCTAATTTCATTCGGGAATTTGATGGCTGTGAATTTCTGCTCTTCAGTTTCATTGTTTTCAAAATTTATAGCCTTGTTGTTCTTTTGACGAGGGTAAATCAACACCTATGTCATATAAAATCTAAACGAAACGTGAACTGTATAAAAAAGATCTCATATTAATGCACAGAGAATCAGAAAGTATGTTTATGGAAATTAATATTTTTTTAACATTCTCCGCGAAAGAAGAACATAATTCTACTATCCCATGCGCCTCATATTTATCGAGCATGGCAGCCTTGGTCTTTCAACATCTAGCTACCCACAACTAAATTCATCTTGATCTATCAAAAAGTATCTTCAAGCCTTATATTAATATTCTATCCAACATTTTACTCGGAGAAATAGATTCTTTCTTAATAAATTCAGTTTCTGCCGTTAGCCTTATTATTTGATTCCATCACCAGCACTCGTCATACATCATGGAAATCTACAGGGAATCTTATCGGGAATACAAACTTTACGACAAGCAAAGCAAAATCTGACACAAGCTCTGTTCTACATCTAGAGACTACTTATATCTCAAAAGAACCAATTATTTATACATCACCTGTCTTCAATTGGAGATAATCTTACACTCTAAATAATTTTATAATTGCACGTGTACCGTATTAAGACATAAAAACGGTTAAAAGATAATCCTCTGCCCTGACTGCAGGGTTCCACTTATATTTAGCAGAAAATTTCATCTTTAATAAATTTTGCTCATGGTCCCCGCTAATTCTGTTCTTCAGACAGCATAAGCTCCACTTAGTGAAATACTTACCTACTCCCGAGACTATTTATCACCTCATCCTGATTAATTTTTCTCTAGCAAAATGAGCTTAAGTAATTCCCTTTGAAATACATAATGACCACCTGGAAAATTTCTTGCTTGGTCCTGCTCTGTTACTCCCGAACGATGTTTTTGGTATTTTTGATAATTTGGCACAGTACGGTGATAAAATCTTTTCTCAAGGTAGGTGCTTCTACATAAATACATAAATCTCAACTTAAAGTAATATTAAGTTGCTTAAAACGACAGCAACACTTTTAATTTGCAGAAATTTCTTAATTATTTTTATTTTCAATACTAAGTATAACATAGCTTGTAAGAGAATTCTCAAAAGAGTTGAGAAACATTGAGAGAACGTTGGAAAATGCATCTCTGTTCCCTGCTGTCTGTAAATTAAATCTAGAAATATGCAAATAGACTAAACTCGTTCATATTGTTCTTCTTAATTAAAGGATTTATCAGAATCTTTGTCTATTGTTGTGAGCTATTTGCTTCAAAAGACATTGTAATTGCAATGAAAGTTGAAAGCGGCGGGTAACTCTGGTTGTTTTTTTTTTTCTTAAGAGAGAAAGAGGTACTCTCTTTCTGAGGACTCTAGAAATCAATTATAAAAGTTCACGTCTTAATTGAATGCGACGTTATCTCTTGTGATGTAAGAGCTTATATTTGTCTTATATGTATGAATAAACACTGTCAGTGTTAACTATGATAACAGGATTCTATTCAAACTCGTTAAAAATTAATCAAAGTAAGCTTTCATAAAATTCAGGAGGTGGAGGTATGTCCTTTGTTTCTTAATTTTTCCACGGTTTTAATTTGCTGGTTATTTTCGGTAGATAACATTTTTGATGGTATAACTAATAATTCTATATCAAGAAGAAAAAGTTCATCTGTCTTCGCGAAAGAAGTAAAGAAAAATTTGTGCTCGGATGAGCTTTGTTGACTTCTGTATCTCGTGAGATATGTAACCGGCACCTCCAAGCAATTGGCGATCTATGATTACATGGTGTCCCGCAAAAATATATACATTTGGGTGAATTATCAACCATATCCGATATAATGCAGATTAAAAGATAGGTATCATTTCAAACAGTGAAAAGACGAAAAAGGCAATATATTATTGAGGTCCTTTTGAGATTCGATATGTTAGTGCTTGCACTACCGAATATGGCTAGTATTCCCCTACAAACAAAAAATTGTATATCTTTGAAGGCCATCATCGTTCTAACTTAAGTTCAACATGTTGCTTAAATTCCTATTAAATGTCTTATACTGTTTTACAAAGTTAGCTTGCTTAAGCTTAAGGCTTAAGTATCCTAACGTGGCGACTTAAATTTCTAATGGATGGAAAAAACGTTATAGTAAAAATAGATTCACAATCAATTGTCTTATCTTTAAAAAATATGTAAAACAAAGTTTCATCAGTAAATTAATTTATAATAACCAGAAAGTTCACTGTTGACCCATAGAGTACTGTCATCGCTGAACTATATTTTAAACTCACAGAAACTCAATTTGGCTTCATAAATGAAGCTTAAGACATGAGGATGTCGAACTGCGAAATCGGACTAAATTTCGTTTAGATTTGCTTCTAACGGAAACGAAGACCTATCTCCTTCTTAACTTTTTTGTACCATTTATGAAATGTTTCAAGCAACTGCCCGTAGTAAAAACATGCAATTTTTAACAAAAAGGGTGGAAATTAATAAGCTTAACAACTTAGTAGTTTACTTTGTGGCGACAACAGTTATTATTAAGACATTGAATTGGAGATATTGACCGTGAGTAAGTTCTGATTTTGAACTTAATTAAACTACCGGAAGATTTCGCAAGGCAACGATATACATAGTATAGTAAACAAATTATTTTTGAGTTTAGATAGTTAGTTATTTTTTCGTTGACGATGAGTTTTGAGTTTTTGACAACATTTAAAAAAGAAAAGTTAATTCGTGCGAATTTAATTCTATGAAGAAATAAAATAAATATTGTTGTATATTTAAAATAAAATAGCGAGTATAAATGAAATAAATGTTGACTCTTATCGCTAAAATAAATATTATCTAGATATCTTTGAAATTTCCAAAACTGCCATTCCAATATAGAGAGGCTTATTGAATAAGATTTTGAGTCGCCTTAATTCGACAGCAACTAAATTCTCATCAAATATCGTTGCACTGTGGAAGGTGGGAGCCGCAATCCGAGCTTTTGCACCAAAGTGACCTTCCTACTTTACGCAAAGCTTTATATAGCTATACTTGCGAACATTTTCCATGGTCTTACCAAAAGCTGCATTATTCATCTTCTCATAGCTGTCCTTCTCATGATCGCTTGTAGCCTGCTTGCGTTTGGTATTATTTAAGTCAATATATGGTTTAAGCCAAGCTGATTGGTCGAACTGAAGAACCCGGTGCACTTTTTTCAGGATGAGTCTATGTGATAAGCATTGCTTCAAATTTCGGTAGTGTATGACATATTTAATTTTAGTATGTAATGTTGTCAAAAGCTTTTATAATTTTGCGCCATGTGATGCTGCATGTTCAGAGCAAAACGGTGAGGCCTTATGCTTATCATGTAGATGTTGAGGATAATCCAAGTCGGCTTCGAATATGTATCCAGTTGGGGAATCATCAGGAATTTCAGCAGATATATCACTGTTAGTCATTTTGTTATAGAATTGCTCCTGCGCCGGTAAGTGTTGGAAATCCAATTTAGTCCAATCGTCAACGAAGTCGTATGGGAAGACACCTTTGCGCGTAAGTAGATTAAAGTCATCATCATCCAATTCCTGCCATACAGCTCTTGTAATATTTAATTTATCCATTGGCAGCAATGACGATAGCTTATCTGAGGATTCTGCCATAAAACGGAAGGTATCGATGAATCTGAATTTGATATGACTGCCTTCAACGTGCTTGGTGAATGAAATGTATCTTTCTTTATTTATTGGCAGGAGATCCACTTTCCCAGGAATGGCTGTAGCTATATCCTTAATAATGAAGTGGGCATCATATCCAGATAAATTGTGAAAAATGACTGGAACGATGGAACAGGCTTGATACATGAGATTGCATGAATTTTGCGCTGGTCCTCGGTATTTACCTGTTAAAAGAAATTATGAAAAAAATTAATGGAATTATGATTCTCAGTATATACCTGTTAAGTGGCAATGGTCCCGGACTCGTTCCTCATCGGTTGCAAACGTTTTTTCACATACATGGCAGCAAGTACTTTCCATATGTGAACGCCGTTCCTCTTTAGTCAGGGGCTGCATTGGTCTGATATTCAGCTTTTCCTGTACAGTTATGGATGCAATCTTTTGCAATTCTAATGCCAACCATTTTTGACAGTCTTTGCCTCGATATCCTCTGTAATATGAGAGCTTAGCATCATGTTTGCAGTGGAAATAGAATCCTATGCTATGAACTTCATGTTCCTGGATTCGCTGTGTATTTTGATCGTTTCCCTGAATCGGCTTCAATATTGACTCAAGATCAGCATATACACAAAACGGGACTGGATTCTGATGGTTATAATTCTTATATTCCAACCATTTCTTTTCCTCTGAGGGGTACATAATTCTGCAGTCGTTTTGCTTCTCGCATTCGGGAGTGTGTGATGCTAATTTTTCTTCGGAGTAAAAGTAGAACAAACATCTATCACATGTATATTGTGAAGTCCCAATATGGGCTTTACATACAAGGGGAGGTGCCGGTTGAAAAGGATAAGACTGAACAAAATTTATGTGGTTAAATGTCAATTTTTATTACTTCACAAATTATGCCTTATGAACTACTCGCTTATGCTACTTAATTAGGAATCCAAATAATAATCAAAATAAAATTCAAATTAAATTCAAAGAACAAAAAATTGAATGGCGACAGTCAATGCGTTACGCAGAATTTCGTTTATTGATGTGCCTCTTTTTGGTATTTAGCCTGGAATATATAAGGATAAAATTAGTACTAAATAAGTGAAAAAAATAAAAATAAAAATGAGCTTCACTTATCTGCTCTATTGTCAGGCTTCAATACTGCCTGAAAAAAGCTGCAAAAAGGAGTAAAAAGTTAGTATTAGTTAGGGTTAATATCGCCCGTTTTGGTTAATCAAGACTTAAACTGGTGTCAGAGCTACCGATCTGTCTTGTGGCTTGGTCAAATCGCAAGTGATTTTCTGGTCCCAGCAGCTCGCTATTTATAGGCAGAAACACAATAGGAATTGTGTCTGCCGGTGGCGTTGCCAATGACGCCCGCGTCATTCCTTGAAGTTTTCATATATTTGGTCACCCAGTGACGTCATCATCGTTTAATGAGAATTATTTCAATGTACTGAGAGCTGCCATTTTGGAAATGTCAAACGACTTGTTGGCAGCTGCTGTCTACGGGTGGTAAGTGTTTTGCTTTCATTATTTATTTACCAATAATAAATGTTTTTGTATTTTCAGAAATGAAAGAAACGCTAGGAGAATTCCTGTGGCTTGTGGTGGATGGATTCCACGAGCGTAAGTATTGTTTTGTTTAAAAGTCTCAGATTATTATTTTTTTTTAAATAATCTGAGACTTTTACCATTTGATGAATTTCTTTTAATATAATTGTTGGTTTCTAGGTTTTTATTGTTAACGCTTAATTGTATTGTGGCGATGTACTGAGCTGGAATAGCTCTTAGAGTGAACTTGCACCGTGGATATTTAGTGAGTTTTTAATTTTTAAGTATTTTGTGTTCCTGGACGGAACATTCTCCCGCCTCAAATAAAAGGTGGTGTTATAATAAAGAGGTTTTTTAACAAAGTTGGGTTGTTGTTTTTTTTAATATGTTAAAATTTGGCCTTGAGTTGCATGCTGACTCAGTTTGAAAAATCTGTCACCAATCAATAACAAACAAAAACCTTATATTGACTTACGCTTTTTAATTGCAGGCGAATACGAATTTTTCCGTTTGACACTTTTAAGAAGCGTAGCGTGTTCCCTTCATCAGTGTCCATTCGAAAACATTTTTTTGCTGCCAGTATTTTGAACCAAGGAATGGTTTTTAGGCGGATTTGTTCCCATAAATGTGGATCTACAATGAGATTTGCTGGTGGCTTATCTGGAAGCTGTTTTCTGATTGACGGTTGGCTTGTTTCAGACTCTTTGAGTCTTGCTTGTTTTATGTTACTAGGAGCCTGGCTGAATTCCTCGACTGGCCTATTTCTTTTGGGGCCCGTGAGAGGCCTGATGCCTGTGGGTGGCTTGATGCCTGTGGGAGGCTTGATGCCTGTGGGAGGCTTGATGCCTGTGGAAGGCTTGATGCCTGTGGGAGCCTCAATGTTAATGAGAGGCTTGATGAATGTATGAGGCTTGCTACCCGTGGGAAGCTTCATGTCGGTATGAGACTTAGTGCCAGTGGGAGGTCGTTGTGGGTTTGTGTGTACCCTGATGCCTGGGCCCTTTACTAGCGTCTGGACGTGGCTAGATGCGGGTGCTGCTTCGAACGGAGGCTGAAATTTTGCTGGTCGCCTTGGCATTTCAGTTTTCCGCAATTTATCCTTGATTGGAATGGTTTCCAATTCGGGAACATCATCTATAAGTAGACAATCCTCGAGCGATGGTAGTGAATCCATTATGTGTATATAGAATAAGAAATTTAAAACAAAAAACGCAAAAGAAAAATAATAAAAAATGAAAAGAAACCCAAAAAAAAAATAATAATTAAATCCTATACTTCTAATGGCGGTACTTTCTATGCCATATGCTTCTGATTAAATGATGTTTTTAGGATAAAGGTGAAGTTGTGCATAATTCTTCATGCAGTAGTGTTTCGTTAAGTTTATATGGCTTTACTTTAGTTGCTTACATGCTTTACACTTTACTGATGAGAAGTAAAAAACAGGATTTTTTTTCTTTTAATATTATTCGCTATGTTATTATCTGTAGTCTGCTGATAATATATTATTATATTAATTATTATATGTAATAATTAACCTTATGGTGAAATTGTTGTGATGATATGTCTGGGCACATGGAGGTAAAATACTCCTATGTTGTGCTGGAATGTATGGGCACAAAAAAGCGTGTGGTTTGGTATACTTTAATTTATTTGTTTATATGGGAAGCTTATATAACTTAGTAATTGGTCGAATTACTTGATTATTTGGAGTTTTGACAGTTGCTACTCTGACCATATTGTCATTTCCTGGATGTGTTTGAATTATTCGACCCATCGGCCATTTTGTGGTTGGACAGTAATGGTCTTGAATTAGAACTAGATCGTTTATTTGTATGTTGTTTTCCGGAGTCTGCCATTTCTTGCGTGATTGCAAATTCTGTAGATACTCCTTCGCCCATTGCTTCCAGAATTGTTGTGTCAAACTTTGGATGTATTGCCAGCGCCTTAGAGAGGTCGTGTTCTCGGGCATAGATGGCTCTGGTATAGCCTTCAAGTTTCGATTGACCAAAAAGTGCCCTGGAGTCAAAACATTAAAATCAGTTGGGTCATTAGATAGTGGTGACAGCGGTCGGGAATTTA
The DNA here is from genome assembly GCA_963930735.1 of Dioctria linearis. Lineage (NCBI taxonomy): Eukaryota > Metazoa > Arthropoda > Insecta > Diptera > Asilidae > Dioctria > Dioctria linearis. The sequence goes on along the minus strand of OZ005740.1, from coordinate 91,592,901 downwards.
CACAAGCTTCAATTTGGCAAGTTACTGTTGACAGTTCTTCAAATGTCAATATGGCATTTTGCAAGGTGCGCTTCATGTGTGTCTTTATTGCTTTGACTCCAGCCTCCCATAATCCGCCAAAGTGTGGCGCTGATGGTGGATTGAAGTGCCATGTGATGCTTGTAAGTTCTGTTACAATGGAACTGTCATGTGTAAACTCTTTTAATACGTCTTTAAAATGTCTAGATAACTCCTTGCTGGCGCCGACAAAGTTGGTGCCGCAATCGGAATATATATGAGAGCACAAGCCTCGTCGACTGATAAATCGCTTCAAAGCTGCGATAAATGCCGCTGTCGTCAAGTCTGACACGACTTCAATGTGGATGGCCTTGGTGGCCATGCATACAAAAATGCTCAGATAACCCTTTGTGATTTTGGCGTTTCGCAATTTAGATGTTTTGATGTCAATAGGGCCGGCATAATCAACTCCAGTGTGTTCGAATGGTAATGTTGGTGTAATTCGAGCTGCCGGAAGATTTCCCATGATTTGGGTAGATGGCACTGGCTTCGCCTTGTAGCATGGAATGCATTTTCTTATTTGTTGACGGATGGTATTTCTTGCATTCAGCAGCCAGTATTTATTACGTAATGTGTTGAGGGTGAGTTGAGTTCCTCCATGTAGAGTACATCGATGAGTGTGGTCGATGAGGATATGAGACACATGATGATTATTCGGTAGGATTATTGGATGTTTCAGATTGTAATTAAGCTGAGATTTTTCGAGTCTACCGCCAACTCGGATGAGTTGATTTTTGTCCATAAAGGGATTAAATGAAAGAATGTGACTAGTTTTAGGAATGGGTTTGTGGTTTCTAAGGCATTGAAACTCGCTTGGAAATGACAGTTGCTGTACAATTGATATTATTGTATTTTCGGCTTCTTGCAACTCGACATAAGTGAGGTATGTGGTTTTTCTGTTTTTAGATTTGCAATTTGTGGAGAATCTTTTGCAGTATGCGATGACTCTCACTAATTTTGGAAACGAAGAGTATTTTGTAATCCAGCTAACTTCTTCGTTTGTACAAGTCAATGCCCTGACTGGTTGATTCTTAAGTTCATAGCACTTGTTTAAGCTGGGTTGCTGTGACCATTTGTCTGTTGATTCTTGTAACCAAGATGGTCCATACCACCAAAGCTTGGAGTGAATAAGTTCCTTTGGGTAGAGCCCTCTAGTGGCGCAATCTGCTGGATTGGATTTTGTTGGTACATATCGCCAGAATCGTGGATGGACAGCTTCCTGGATTTCAGCAACTCTATTGGCAATGAATGTTTTCCAGCAGGACGGTTGTTTTTGAATCCAGGACAAGGTGATTTCTGAATCTGACCATGCGAAAGTGGAAATGTCTATTAATTTTAGGTCGATTTTAATTTGGTTGATCAAACGTGAAAGAAGGACAGCTCCGCATAACTCGAGTCGTGGTAGTGAAATGGTTTTTGTGGGGGCGACTCTGGTTTTTGATGTAAGCAAATGCGTAATTATTGAACCATTTTCATTGACAATTCTCACGTACACCACACTTGCAAAAGCCTTTTCTGATGCATCACAAAATCCATGGATTTCTGGGCCCTTTGTGGCAAGTGAATAGTTTATCCATCGTGGTATTCTAAGTGTCTTGATATCAAGTAGGCTCATCCTGAATTCTTCCCATTTAGTGGTGGTGGTGTTGGGTAGTTTTTCGTCCCATGAATATTTCGTCAACCATAATGTTTGGATAAATGTTTTGGCGATAATTATGATTGGTGCCAACCACCCTATTGGATCGAACAGTGCTGCAGTTTCAGACAGGATGGTTCGCTTGGTGAAGTCCGTCTTTTGTGTTGGAGGTGTTACCTTGAAACTAAATTCATCTAATGCTGGATGCCACTGAAGGCCCAGAGTTTTGATGGTATCCTTTTCTGACAGATCCAGAATTGAATTTATTTCTCTGTCGGGGGGTGGAATGTTTTTGATTAATTCCGGATGGTTGGCAGTCCATTTGCGGAGATTGAATCCTCCTTTAGAGAGAACAGTAATTAACTCATTTTGCAGTGTCAAGCCAGCTTTGACATTGTGAGCTCCTGTCAAAAGATCATCGACGTAAAAGTCGGATTTTAAGCTTTGAGCTGCGAGTGGATAGTTTTCCTCTTCATCCCTTGACAGTTGATGTAGAGTGCGGATCGCTAGGTAGGGAGCTGAGGTGGTGCCAAAGGTGACAGTTGTTAGTTTATAATCCTTGATGGGCTCACTTCGAGAATCCCTCCATAAGATTCTCTGATAATTTGCATGGTCTGGGTGCATCTGGACCATTCTGTACATCTTTTCAATGTCGGCTGTAAAGGCGATTTTATACAGACGCCATTTTAGAATGGTTGCCCATAGAGTGGGTTGAATTGTTGGCCCTGCTAACATCTGTTCATTTAATGATTTTCCATTGGAGGATTTAGCAGAAGCGTTGAACACCACTCTCAACTTGGTTGTGGAACTTTCCTTGGTTACTGCGTAATGTGGCATGTAGTACTGCCTGATTTGTTCCATTTTCGTATGTTCTATTGAGGTTGGTTTTACTTCTTTCATGTGTCCTAGCTGTAAGTATTCCTGCATGCATTTTTTGTATTGTGCATGTAGCTCCGGCTGTTTTTCGAACCTTTTTTCTAATTGAAGGAATTGTTTTAGGGCCATCTGACGTGATTGACCAAGCTCTGGTCCATCTTGCTTCCTGAAAGGTAGCATTACTTGATAATGACCCTGACTTAAGCGTTTGTGTGATTTAGTAAATATTATTTCACATAATTCGTCGTCGGGATGTGCTGTATTTCTTGGGATTTCTTCTGTTTCCCAAAATCGTTTGAGCTGTTTTTCCAATTGACAGTCTGGGCTAATTTGCACGGTGAGTGTTTCCACACTACTGTTTTTACTTTGGGTCTTAGTTCTTCCCATTAGGATCCATCCTAAGTGTGTATATTGAGCGATGGGCTCTCCAGGTGCGCCCTTTATGATTCCATTCTCAATAATTTCGGCGTAAATGTCTGCTCCTAATAATATGTCAATCTGGCCCGGTGTGTGGTACCTTGGATCGGCGAGTTGCAGATGTTGTATGTAGTGCAAATTTCTCATACTTATTGTGTCAGCAGGAACGAAATCCGTAATCTTTTTTAGTATTAGTGCCTTTACACTAGTTTCGAAGTTTGTATGGAGTGATCTCAGTTTGAATGATGCTTGTGTGTTAACGTGGGCGGTTTGTGTCTTTCCTAATCCTGTGACCTTGACATGTGTTGGATTTGTTTGTAATCTCAAACGTTTACTTGCGGCCTTGGTAATAAAAGACACTTGAGAGCCAGAGTCTATTAATGCTCTCATTGTGTAAACTTGTCCGTTTGAACCGTAAATATTAACTGACGCAGTGGATAGTAATGCTCGACTGACGTTGGTCGAAAAGAATGATTTAGCTGGCTCATTGCTGCCACTAGGTTCATTAGGATTTATATCAGCTTGCCCTTGATTCTGCGTAGTGCGGCTTTCTTTGGCTTCGGTTAGGTTTAAATGAAGGAGAGTGTTGTGTCTTTTTTGACACTGGAGACATGATTTCTGACTTGGGCATCCATTGAGGTTATGTCCTGAGGCCAGGCAGTTTTTGCATAACCTGTTGCATTGGATAAAGTTCAATCTCTCCTTTGGGGATAGTTTTCTAAATGTAGCACAATGAAACAGAGTATGATTCTGTTTGCACATTGTACACGTGTGTGATTTATTTAGAAACGTGTGTGCATTTTTATGTGTTTGGCCTCTTTGAAACGCAATGGAGCGTGGATTTGTAGCTTGGTATCCGCTACGGGGTTCTCGAGGACGAATGCGTGCCTCATTGATTGAATGGTCCTGACATTCTTGGAGAGCTTCTAGAGTATGAAATCGTGTTTCTAGAAAGGTTGACAGATCGGCATATGTCGGATTTTCGCTCTTGTTTCCTTGCTCATGCTCCCATAGTTGGTGAGTGTCTGCTGGAAGTCGTTGAACGAGGTTGTATATAAGAATGGCATCCCAGTGCTCAACTGGTAAGCCTAAATATTTTAATTCATGTAGGCTCTCTTCTGTCTGATCTAGAAGAGAGCGAATGGCGTGAGCAGATTCAATTTTAATTGGTGCTTGACTAAGCAGAGATTTCAAGTGGGTATTCACTAAGACTCTCTTGTTATCGAATCTCTTTTGTAATAATTCCCAGGCTTTTATATAGTTTGTTTCGATTACCTCAAATTGGCGTAGCAAGCGTTCTGCTTCCCCAGAAACGCTGAGTTTGAGGTAATGTAGTTTTTGAACTTTCGATAATTTTGGATCCTTGTGGATTAATGAATTGAACAAATCATGGAATGTATGCCATGATTTGTAGTTGCCATCAAATTTTGGTATTTGAATGGTCGGAAGCCGAGTTTCTGGCCTTACTGGACGTGTTGTCTGTATGGTAGGCTGTTCTGTCGTATTAGGTAATGTTGGAAACGACTCTTCTAGCTCTTCTGACAACTTTGCCATGAGATTGATGTATAATTCTTCAGTCTCTTCGTATAAGTTGCCTTCGGCATATGCGCTATCAGCTCCATTTTCGGCTGACCATATTGCTATATGCGTTTCTGTGAATGCTTGCCATAGCTTTTCAAGGGATTGAATGCGAGTAGCATAATACTTTTTTCCTTGTTTGGTTTCTGTATTTGCCTTGGTATGGTTAATTCCGGCTTTAAAAATTTGCTCGTTCAGAGCTTTTTGTGTGAGAATTAATATATCGACATCCGCCATTTTGTTCTTTCAGTCTTATCCGGCTTTGAAGGACCAATGTGAAGTCCCAATATGGGCTTTACATACAAGGGGAGGTGCCGGTTGAAAAGGATAAGACTGAACAAAATTTATGTGGTTAAATGTCAATTTTTATTACTTCACAAATTATGCCTTATGAACTACTCGCTTATGCTACTTAATTAGGAATCCAAATAATAATCAAAATAAAATTCAAATTAAATTCAAAGAACAAAAAATTGAATGGCGACAGTCAATGCGTTACGCAGAATTTCGTTTATTGATGTGCCTCTTTTTGGTATTTAGCCTGGAATATATAAGGATAAAATTAGTACTAAATAAGTGAAAAAAATAAAAATAAAAATGAGCTTCACTTATCTGCTCTATTGTCAGGCTTCAATACTGCCAGAAAAAAGCTGCAAAAAGGAGTAAAAAGTTAGTATTAGTTAGGGTTAATATCGCCCGTTTTGGTTAATCAAGACTTAAACTGGTGTCAGAGCTACCGATCTGTCTTGTGGCTTGGTCAAATCGCAAGTGATTTTCTGGTCCCAGCAGCTCGCTATTTATAGGCAGAAACACAATGGGAATTGTGTCTGCCGGTGGCGTTGCCAATGACGCCCGCGTCATTCCTTGAAGTTTTCATATATTTGGTCACCCAGTGACGTCATCATCGTTTAATGAGAATTATTTCAATGTACTGAGAGCTGCCATTTTGGAAATGTCAAACGACTTGGTGGCAGCTGCTGTCTACGGGTGGTAAGTGTTTTGCTTTCATTATTTATTTACCAATAATAAATGTTTTTGTATTTTCAGAAATGAAAGAAACGCTAGGAGAATTCCTGTGGCTTGTGGTGGATGGATTCCACGAGCGTAAGTATTGTTTTGTTTAAAAGTCTCAGATTATTATTTTTTTTTAAATAATCTGAGACTTTTACCATTTGATGAATTTCTTTTAATATAATTGTTGGTTTCTAGGTTTTTATTGTTAACGCTTAATTGTATTGTGGCGATGTACTGAGCTGGAATAGCTCTTAGAGTGAACTTGCACCGTGGATATTTAGTGAGTTTTTAATTTTTAAGTATTTTGTGTTCCTGGACGGAACATATATACTCTATGGCCATGTTTTGAACTTTGTCGTGATACGAGGTGCGAAAGATCTTTAATCCAACAGAAATGATATCTGCCAGCATCATCATCGTCATCATCCATATGATCTTCATCCTGGTCGTAGTCATCTTGTAGCATTAAGAGATTTACGTGTCGCTCCGTCCTGTGTTTCGTAAGTCTAACTGGAACTGTGGTGAAGAAACGCTCTTTCTCTAGGATGAATACGTTTATTGATAAATCGTTCTGGTCCTCAAATTGTGTAATTTGCTTAAGTGTCATAGGAAATGTTATCCCATTTAAATTAAGTGCAGTTGAATAATGTGGATGTGATGAGGTCCTATCGGAGTTGGCAGTTGCAGGGTATAGCGCTGAGATTACGGCCCACGCGAAGCATGCTTCATCATTATTTTTCACATTAATGCAAGCTTTCTTTAAAGCAATCTCCTTCGGCAGAGGTATATAAAATGATCCCCGAATCGACTCAAACTTATTGATATGCACCGCTAAATCTATTATAGAGTGCAGTGCCCAGCCACTGTCTTTTTCCTGGATTTCTTCCAGCTGAGTGTTTATTGGATTCAAAATGATTGATTTAAACCACTCCTCCAAATTATCATCTGCACTAATTGGAGCAGTTCTTGCTTGGAAATGTTTAATATCTTTTATGTTTTCATTGTCAGCACTTTTTTTAATAAATTCGCCGCAAACCGTTGTAGAAACTTTAATATTAAAATAACGTTTTAGAGTGTTCTTAATACGGCGCGTAAATAATTTGACAGCGTCTTCCATAAATACCATCGGATCGATATGTTTTAAATTTGCAATAACACCTTGCTGAATTCTGTCTGCGAACGCTGTCTTTATTTTCTCCCACTTTACAAAATCACTTCTTCTTACGCGAGTAATTCCTCCACCTCGACGGGGAGTTCTCAATAGCGCTCTCAATGCTTTAATTTTCTCGAGACAGCTCTCGAAATGTCGTTTCCTAGCACTCTTATTACATTCCCGAAATGCAATTTGAAACTTATGTATGTATGTTTCTGTTGCACTTTTTAACAATATAGTCTTTATTCTCTGAATTTGTTAAGCACTTCGACACATCCTTCCGCAAGTTTTTAATTATTGAAAAACTTTTATTTACTAACACCAAAGACATTTTGATTTTTTTTGTACTATCACGGAGACTCACTAAAACTGACTGATGCTCCCCAAGAGTTTGCTTGGGCTTTTATAGGAACGGTTTGTAAACATGAATGATCCTGCTGCTACAATAATCATTGCACAGGATGAATTCGAACGAATTTGCCTGCAGGCTGAGATGATATCGAATTACACGATAAACAAACAAAAAACATAAATCATTCAAATTACATTATTCTGCTGGTTGAAATTGCAAATATCAAATGAGATTGTTTACATGAATGCATTTCAAGATAAAAAGAAAATGTGAAAATTTGTTTACTTTATGCGAATTCCAATGAATCGTTTCAATCGGTAAAATTCTTGGAACAATAAAATTGTTGGGTGCCTACAGTAAGTGTGTTATCAAATTACATGAAAAGAATTAATGTGCTGATATTGCTTAAATTTGTTTACACAGGTGTGCATGACTCATTCAGCTAAAATGCGCATTTGTAAAAAGGAAGTTTACACAGGTGTGTATGAACCATTCAGCTTAAATGCGAATTTGTTTACAGCGGTGATATCAAATTACAGCATAAACAGGGGAAGCATGCCTAGCTACCTTGGATTATTAATAATATTAACTATATCTGAAAAGGTAAAATCGCTAATATCTCGAAAAACATAGCCCGTAGAGGATTTCTGATGAAAATTTTATCCGCCCTAATACGCTCACCCCAAACATCTAGAATCCATTGGCATGAACAAAAATTTCCTAGCGTTAACTTTAATTATTACTAATATTAGTTCAAAAGCAAAAGCTTACATTTAGGCGCAACACTTGAAAACGCAAAATAATAATAAAAAAGCCTACATTTAGGCGCACCAAGAAAACAACAAAACCGTAGTACCGGAGCATGCTGGTAGTACCGGCTAATGCCGCTAGGGCTCAGTCAAGACCAAATGACACATCCAAGCCATAAGCCAGTCAAAGCTCAATGGTGTATCCAAGTCATAAGCAAGTCAAGACTCAATGTACATCCAAAACACAAACACATATTTAGCATGGACTCAAAATCACCTAGCAACGGTGGTACCATCTGCGGGTGAGAGTTCTAGATAAAAACTCTGGCCCAGAACTCTACGCATATATAGCAACATTAAAGAATATTCACACAACACCTCCATGGTGTCATGGTAGAGCGCATGGGATTTTACAAAACCAAGCATTCTCGGTTCGATTCCAGCAAAAATTCCAACATTATTTTATTAAAAAATCAGCTAAGACAAGAGCCTGAACAGCTTACGGGGGATCAGCTTAGTTGACGTCATCCCCTGGTCAGCCAGACGGTAGGAAGGAATTCCCTCCGCTGCCTGCCTGAGACTAGACTAAAACAGCAGTTTGAATTTTCTGGACACTTTTTGTATGGAAAAAGTGAGTCACGATCGGCATACCGTAACTACTAATCTTTAAGATCTTTAAGACAAAAATGTTGTAAAAATCAGAATTTCTTAAACGTCACGTGTTGCTAAACTCAGCCTTTAGAATTTTTCTTTAAAGACAATCAGGGCGATCCGAACGCTCTTGATTATCTTGATATATATATGTGTGTAAGTAAAGCATGATTTTGTGTTTACTTTTCCTTTCATTGTGTTTACTTTAGAATCGTGCGGTTTAAAAATGTTTCCTATTTAGAAAATTTTAACTTCATATAATTCAGAACTTTTAATAGTCTAATTCATTTTTAAATTTTATATGAAATGCTCAAAAACACGATTATTCCTATACTTGTCAAAACGATAACGATGTGAACTGTCAAGTGTTGTAAAACACAGTCTCAATTACATTCAGATGGCTCAGTTGCCAGCTACCTGACATGCCGAAAAATTCTTAGTTTACCAAGACGCCCTATAAGTTTATAACGTTTCTAAAATAAAAGATAATCTTTAATTTATGTAAATGTTTGACCTATTTTTCGTATGACTAATTCTATCTTTCTTTATATGTATATGAACTGGAGTCTACTCCTGCAATTCCTAGAGAAGCGATGGATACCTAACTTGTGGCATCCGTTTCTACCATGGATCACAGACGTATCTGTCCAGTGCAAGATTCTCTCTGAAGAAAGAATTCCTGTCCATTAACGTTTGGATTCTGCAAATACCATAGCAGTAGCCGTGCATCGAAAAGGCCACGGCCAAATATTCCAAACCCTTGACTTTATCCGATAAGTCCATTGCATCTTAAAAACCTAACCAAAGCTAAAGGCCATGACACAATAGTGGCTCCGGCTCTGACTCTAAATTTAAAGCCAGAGCCGCTTTTTGTCAAATCGGTGAAATCGAAACCAGCTATGACATAATGGTGGCTTCGTAGGTTTGTAGACAAGAAGTTAAATCGTTGTGTCATCGTCATGGTCACTAATCGCCCAGGAGTTTGAGGGAATGTGGAACTTGCCAAATTGTGTGGGGGCTATCGACGACAAGCCCATCCATATCGTCTGTCCACCGAATGCCGGGTCGGCGTTGTACCAATTGTATCAATTTACAGTTATCGATATTGGGGCCCTTGGCAGCAGAAGCGACGCCCGGTGTGCTTGCAGAGAGTAGTTTCGGAGATCGTCTTTCAAGGAACACTTTGGAGTTGCCTCCGGAGAAAATCTTAAAAAGAAGTTCGCTGAAGATACCACATTATTCTGTGGGTAATGCGGCATTCCCTCTTAAGACATATCTTATAAGGCTGTTTCCAGGGCGAAATTTATCAGATCAGCAAGAATACTTCAATCGTCGATTAGGGCCAGGAAAACAATTGAAAATGCTTTCTGTATTATGTATTGCAGGCGGAGAGTTCTAATGCATAACATATGTATATTGTCACCCAGAAAATGTGAGAAAAATTGTTAACGCTACAGTACAGTAGTTCTGCATATCGACTTGCATAGGAAATGCGTTGACTATTGCCACTGAATTTCGTAGACCATGACTTGGGTAAATCAATCCAAGGAGCACAATGGCAACAAGCAATTTACATTTCCTTTTGGGAGGTTAAATCATGCTTCGACATCGGCTTTTGCAATGGGAGCGAAACTATGCCAATACGTACATATGTGATAATAGGATTAAATAAAAAAATTAATAAAATTTATGTTTTATTTTTCTTTTTTCGGTATAATTTCAGTTTTTTATTTACGAAGTATAAGACTCCCTCCTACATATCATCTACCCTACACTCGGACAGATTCGACATATTTATTTTTTTGGCAATTGATTGCATTCAAATTTCGATAGGCGACAGCTCAGCTACCTTTAGAAATTTATTTGCCCCTTCCAAAAAATGTTGACATAGCTATCGAGTGCAAGCGGAAGGTCCCGGTTTCAAATCCCGGACAAGGCGGTTGCTCGTATGCAATTTCGTATGAGCGGTCACCCAACTCTGCAAGTTTGAATTTTGAAGTGGTTTTTCGCATATATATTTTTAAATGATTCTTCAGACAGGAAAAATGATTATAACCAATTTTATAGGATTTCGCATTCCACAGTATACGTTAAAAACCTATATATTTTTGTATGGCAACAGGCAAGAAGGCGTTGCTCGATTTAGTCCATTTGTTAAATATTACTTGCTATTACTGAAAACACCTGGTACCAAATTTCAGCGCTCTATCTCCAGGCGTTCTCTGGCAGAGTCCAAATATATAGTGGAAAATGACATTTTTGTATGGCAACCCCACGAAGAAGTTGCCCGATTTATCTCATTATCAAACTTAATTTTACTTTTTTTTTAAAGTCCGTGTACAAAATTTCAGTTCTCTAAGTATATGCGCTCTCTAGTTATCTTGCCCACATATAGACAGACAAACAGACTGACAGACAGATGGACGGATGGACGGATGGACGGACATGCCAAAATGAGATTAACTTGAAATATTATGTGTGGGTGTCCAATCATTTTTGCTCTACCATCATTATTTCTATGTGTTACAAACGGAATGACAAACTTAGTATAGCCTATAGATATCATCTAGGGTATAAAAAGGATAAAATGGGTTCTGTCTGCACAAGAAAGAATTTATTGGTGGGCGCCACGCTATTCAAGAAGAAGACTGGCAAAATATTTTCTTGGTCGTATTATAAAAAAGGGCTCTTGTAATCCTTGAAAAGACAAGAAAATCTGAGCTGGAATGTTATGATCTAGCATCCAGCGACATTTTTCGAAATTCCAACCAAAAAGGACTACTGATTTTGCGTTTGTGGATTGTTAAAATTCTGGCTTATAACATACGAAAAAACAACAATCTTATCGGAGACCGTCCACGATTGATGACACTAATATACCTCGCCGGATGGCTTATTATAGATAATTGAATCAGGTCTTAGGTATTAGAAAAAAAAATTAATTTAACCCAGAAACTGCTCGAAATACATCAGCTCGCGCCTGCAGAATACAACCTTTTAATCCCAGCATGATCATAATCCATTGGAAAGATCGAAAGAGACACAAAACCCAAAATATCTGGACAATTAAAAACACCAAACAACTTCCACTTTGTGTAAATGTATAGCAATATACTTATATACGGCAGAAAGAACAACGGTATGGGATACGACAAAATAAACAGTTTAACATTGGGGGTCACATTCAAAATCATTAACAGAAAAGACGTATAGAAAACAAATGCTCGGTTGGCTAAAGAATGTATGAAATTGAGTATTTTGTTTAGCTTATTCCATTATTCGACTAGAAGGTAAGTCTAATGTCACATTATCCGTAATTGTGACAGCATTCGTAGGTCAGAATGCTATACCGAATTTAGCAAACTGAAAACTAAAAAATCGGAACGATCTCTGAATTTTTGAAGTGGGTGTTCGTTTATGGAATATTATTCAAATTATTCAATCGATCAGAGACTGTCAATTTTGCACTAATGTGCAGAACAAAAAATTCAATTGGACATTGGTTGGTTGGAAGCAGGGGCGGGGGTTTTGAATTTTCAGAGGGGGTGGATGTGGATTTTAAAACTAATTTTTTTATGTATATATGAGGATTTAATAAGATAATAAAAGTAAAAGAAAAAAAAACAAAAATAGAGCTCAACAAGATACAATATAATAAAAGAAGAAAGCGTACAAAAACGTTATATGAGTTCCTAAATTTAAAACAAGTATATAAGCCAAACTGGTAACTGGAAGCTCGGAAGCTAAAAAGCTTCCTCCTTCATAATAATATCTAAATAGATCAAAAGGCGATCCGAACAATGGTGAAACTGAAACCTTATCTAGCAAATTTAAGATTTTTAAGCAAACTAAAAGAACAAAAATAAAGAAAAATGAAATTGAGAAAAAATAAAAAGAAAATATGTTAAACGAATGAAATGGAATGAAATAACATATTATTTATTTCTAAATCCAACTAAACAGGACCAGATCGGCTGGATCTTGGGTACCACTGACCTCTTGCACCCGTGCAGTCGCCGCCCCTGAGTGGAAGGAAGCGGGGATAATATAAAATGTTGAGAAAGAAAGAAGATTCCACGATTTTTCTTAGAACTCTATAACTTCTGAAAGATACATCCTATAAGAACGAGTTTAATGTTAAAATGTGTAAAATGGTCCACAAATTTTCTATTTCATTACAAGAGACCACTGATTGATACGTCAGATCGTAGTAAACATGTGCCTAAAGAATTGCAAATACAGGCAAAAGAAAATATTTTCCACAAACCAAATGTGTTAGCGCTTACAAGGAGGGCTATAAGGTTATTTTTGTTTTTTATTTACGTATGGTTTTATTGTTATTCACACAAAGTTTAAAGAAAAAATTCTCTCACAACTCTTTACTCGTACACAACACAGCAGGAATCTTAAACACACTTACTGTACGCCTGCTTTTTTCGACAGGCAAGCATAAATTATGACCAATCTAGCACATTGTCATTCGACTGTCACGATGTGTTTTACCATCAATTTATAAAGGTTTTGACATTCTAGATCTTCCAATATATCGGCCGAGATATTTATTTTATTATCTATGGCTTCTGTGTAAAAGCAAAAAATTCCAAATTTGTTATATTCTGAGCTAGGCGCAGAAAAGTTTATAAAATATTAGTCCCTTTCCCCCTCCTCTCTCGCCATATATCAAAAAGCTGTCTGATTTAGATTGCTCTTGAAGTTAGATAGACGATAAAGGCATAGGTATCTCTACATATGTAGGCGACATAGGTATGCATACTTATTTCTATTAGTTCCATAAACGCAATGTACACAATGATGTTTACGTATCATGTACAGTGGAAAAAATCTGATAAAGTCTGCCAAATATCAAAGCCACAGCTAATTTAAAATCATGTCCCCAAGTCGAAGTTCACAGCACCCCAAGGGATAATACAGTCAAATGAAAATCTTCCGAAGATTGGCTACGGGTATCAATTTTATATAACCTGTAGGAGGAAGAAAATCGTTGACATCATGTCTAGGTTTTTTTATTCCGACACTTCTTCAGATGGAGAAATGTTAAGAAAAATATTTCTTTTTCATTTTATGGCAATAAGTAGCTCCTAGAATTGTGTTTGCCAAATTTGACGGACTTACAGACAGAAACACATCACGGTCTAGAGGTTTTTGACATTTTAATAATCATAAACTTCACCTTCGCAGAGCAATGCTCCTGAATTCTAGACAAATTGTAAATGTTTTGTCTACAGTAAATATATATAGGTATGGGATGCTGATGATGTTCCTGTTTTCCAATAATAATTGGATGGATTACATGATTTCACGTGTAATTAATACATGTCCAAATTGTTTGGTGCATTTAAATTCAATATATGTATGAGCTCGACGGTGGTGTTATTTAGACGAGACTATTTGAGGAGTGGGCGAACAAAAGGGCACAAGTCTCATTCCTAAACATTTGCAGAAAATATATAAAACTGTACAAATCAACAAACTTTCGAAATTATTCCACTGTGATTTTAATAGTTTGTGCTACTTTTGGTGCCCTTTTCGATATTCTAAGATCATAGAAAAATGTGAAACATACTAGGAGAAAATATGAAAAACAAAATTGACCATGTGCCCTTTTGACTGCACAAACTGCACGCATTGAGGTGTTTTAGTTCTTAGTGCCGGGTAGTTCACCTTCATAAAAAAAAAAAATACACAAAAACCTTTGTTTCACTTGTACGACTTGTACGTTTATTTCAATTTATTCTTTATTTCTTAACCGCGTATCATTTTACCTAAAGCCGCAATATTAGAAACAACTCGGAGAGCTTTCTCCGGCCAGTCACCATGTCACTTCACTCATTCGTTTCATTTCTGGGCCATTGCAATTGTTGCGTCACATTAGAATATTTTTAAGCAGGTAGCCACTTGTTGTTTAGCTTACGCGCTTTCATAACAAACCAAATAATTTTCAGTTTTATTGGGGCTACCGTTGCCACACGTAAGACCTGAATGCATTGTACTTATTGTACAAGGTCTTACTTAGTATCTCGCAACGCAATGAGTAAATGCTGATCAATTGGTTGTTTCATTCTATGATCAGCATCAAGATTTATATTCACAACAGAGGGACATGAGCCTTTTTGTTGGTACATTGATGGACATGTTCCCATTTGTTCAGTTATTGGCTTGAATAAATCAATTGATTTTCATGGACATGGGCCGTTTTGATCGGAAACTAGTTTTAAGCGTCGAAAAACTGTAACCTTTTGTGCTTTTTGGAAAAAAAAAACGCTGATTGAAAAAAGAGAAAATGCAGTATAGCGGACACAATTCCGCCAAAAAACTAAAAGCGTCCGACCCCGGACATGTGCCCTTCTGTTCGACCACTCCACAGTTACATATGAAGTCTATTTTGAAGCATCGTGGAAACTTGCCGATCACTTTCCATTCCACTGTTAATTACAAAGCATGATACAAAGAGTAACAAGTAAAGGCCGTTTTGAGAGAAACGTGTTGCACCATCATTTCCTTCGACCTTGTCGTGAATTTTCCGTATGGTATTGGCTGAATGACGTTTTGAATAGTTCAGTGTTAAGTTTCAAAAGCGAGGCCCGGTTAAATAGTGAATAGAAACAGTAGTTTTTTTACATAAATCCCGTTGGGAACAGTAATTATATGCTGACGGAAAAGCAAGCAAATTTCCAATTAAAAATCTTTCACACTTTGGAAAAAAATTGGTATGGAGACGAAAAAATTTATGACATTTGTCTCCAAATCACGTAAGCACCCAACTGACAGTTCAATCGACAATTCCTTATTCATCTTTGTATCATGATTTTAAAGTGTGACTGAAAATGCTTTCGGTGGAAAAAAGAAATTAGTTCAACGCACAATTAAGTGGTACTTAAACTTTCCCCATTTGCAGTTATTTAAAAGTTATACCTAATTGCCTACTGAGGTTCGTAAATAGGAAAATTTTCACTGTAATTTACGTATGTATTGGCATTGTAAAAGGTGAAGCGTTCGACCATAAGGCTAGAGTAAAGCTGAACAAAAAATAGTAAATGATTGACATTGCTGAATTTTTTATGGCTATAAAGGGTATTTCCGGCTCAGAAGTCTATCGGTAAGGAGGTGACAGTTACTTAACATACCTAGCCAAACAAGAACTTGTATGGAGGTTGGATTTAAGTAGGTACATATGTACTTAGGATCAAATAAATGGTAACACTCTAAGGTTTTCAAATCTTGCAAGTTAAAGTAATCGTTATTAGGTGGGAAGATGGTTAAAATTTAAAAAATTAGGACATTTTTTTCCAATTTGTTGAATTTGACGTCCTATAACTAGCGACATGGGGGAGGTGGGTGGATGGTTTGGTTCTTTGGAAAGCTTAGACGGTTTTCTATTATATGAGCTTCTTTCTTTAGCTCGTGTGCTTAGGATTCGGCGTAGCGAAATGGACCTCTGGTTAGGCTCAAGAGCTGTAAACAAACGTTAATATTCACTCAAGCTTATCACTGGTGGGGGCTTAAGTGCTGGATACTAGTAAAGCAAAAGGCAGGCTTCTTTACTTTGGAAGTTCTTTACTAAAACTTAAAAATTCTTACATTACTACTGCTTTTATAATGCTTAAAAATTACTAACTAAGCAACTTAGTGTAATGAACTTAAGGTGCTATGTAGTAAGCAATATTTGTCTTGAATTCAATAATTATTGGGGGCAATTGCTTACTTTGCGCAATTTGCCTAGTAAGCAAGAGTTCAATAATTATTGCAAACAATTATTGCTTATTTGCTTTTATGCTATGCGGTTTTTGACCTTTTGTATATCTACAGTCAGATTTATTGTCTTATACTATATATCTACAAATCTGAACAATTTTGCTATTATGTAGATCTACAGTTATTTATGTTCAAGTTTGAACAGAGCTAAACATCACCTTCAATGATTTGTATTACAAGGAAGTTATGGGGTGTTCTGTGAAAATTAGAATATTTTCTTAATTACACCCCGTAGCTCTGATGTGGTTGAGATGTTCTTAACCATCCTGTAACCATATGAAGTGATTCAAAATTACAAAAAAAAAAAAAATATTGTTGTGATATTGACGTCCTATATAACAAGTTGCGCAAAAGTAATAACCCTATTTGGTTCAGCTACAACTTCTTTTCTAAATTAGAAAACTAGAATTGTTTTTATATATACATATGTATATGTGTGCCATGAAATTTCGTCGCATTAGGACTTGAGGAAGATGTCTCTTAAATGGAGACCTGCAGAGTTGATGGCCATTTCAGCTCTATTTATGACATTTTCCTTAACTTGCCGAAACACATCCTGCGATATGTTCCTTATTTCTTGATGAATTATTCCGTAAAACCATTTTCACGATTGTTCCACGTTTTTGGGGAGTATAACGGTCCATGTTTATTTTTAGTAATTTTACTTTTGTTTACTACAAAATTTTTAATATCAGAATGACAGGAGATGTCATATAAAAAATATATAAGTAATTTCTATAGTGTCAGTACTTTTGCGCCACCCGTTATAACTCAGGCCCAAATAGGAGCGGATACCTGATTCTAGAGTCGGTTTGCTATCATTTGATAGTATTATACCTCTAACACCAAAAATATGCATCTTACCTCCCGCTACCCCTTCATAATAAAATTTTCTGTATACCCCGACTTCAGGTATCAAAAACATACTATACGACTTTTTGAAAAGAATTGAAACAATTGCCAGATTGGCAAGACTGTAATTGATACTAAAAAGGGAATGAATTTTACAATCTCAATTAATAATATATTTGCTGGTAGTATTAAGTGTATATAGATAGTCTGAATAGTCTGGTTTAACTTAAAGGGACAGGTTTCATATGGCGAAGTTCATTTGGTCTAGAAGTGGTAGGATGTTGATGTGCTATACACTGAATCGTCTATTTGGGTTGTATATAAAATTTTCTTCTAAATCATAGCCTTTAATTCCCCCCACCCCCCTTCCTTCTAAACGTATATGCTTATGCTACGTTTTCACAGTCTTTCTTGAAAACTTTACTTTATCCGTTTCCACTCTCTGCAATACCTAAACTAGGCTACAGAATACGTCATTTATATTTATTTGTGGTATATTTTCACGAGTTTTCCAAATTTTCAATGTATAAAAATTCATAAGTCCTCTTTTCAATCTTATTGCTTACACTCTTTTGAACAATAATTTTAAAACTGGCAAACTGTTCTACTTGAAGGGTTCTAAATATGTTAAAATAGAGGCAATTTTTTCTCATTAGAAACGTACCTTAAGTCTGAAAAATTTGCATTGATTCAATAGAAGTTTTGCGTAAATATTACAAAACCTACATAATTTTTAATATATCGCTAAATATTTTTTAACATATAAACATCTCCCCACTAGCTGAAATTTATTAACGTTTTTAGATTTAATTTGGCAATTCAGTCGAATCTACAGCCAGCCAAATAAATCTATGTAGGTACTAAGTGTATGGTGGATATTAATATACTGTCGTTCTATCTTTAGCATTATATTGTAACAATATAAAATTAACCATCTTAACACTAAATATATCAAGGCTATTAGCGCTAAGATGTATTTACAAAACCTCTTAGAAGTTAGTCTGTACAAAATCGGTAAGAACGATGGAGCTTTGAAAAAGCTATTTTGCAGATAGATTCATTAAACTTACACAATTAATATATCTGTATTCGATGTATCCGCCAAATTTTTGTTGACTGGGAAACAGCCCTGCTGTAAGAAGAGGGACATAAACAGGTCATCTGCTGTGCTTCCAAAAATAGTAGATACTAAATAGTATAGTATATATAGTAGCCATAATATAAAGCTTAATATATAAAAATAACGTGTCACTGTGTCCGTAAACGCTGATCTACGAAACCGGCCAACCGATTTCAATGAAATTGTGTGAGTGTGTTTGGTTGGTTCCAGCTTGAAAGATAAAATAGTTTTGGACACGATAGATGGCGCTGTTGTCGAGATCTAAGAAACTGCCTGAGAACATGCAGATGTAGAAAGCTGAAATTTTTTATGCAGTGTTTTCATTAAAATTGAAAACTGAAGTTCATAAATGGACCAAATCGGGCGACCTCTTTTTTGTGTTGGCATACAAAACTTGAGGTTTTCACTATATATTTGAACACTGCCTGACGCGACGACGTATAGAGCCGAAATTTTGTACAAGGGAATTTTTTAAAAGGAATGTTTATTAAAATCAAAAATGAGACCAATCGGGCAACTGCTTCGTAGGGTTGCCATATAACAAATTTGGTACATGGTGTTTTCATAGTAAATAAAATTTCAAAAATGAACTAAATCGCTGTTGCCATTCAAAACTTTTGTTTTTCACTATATTCTTGGTAGCTGCCTGAGAAGTTGACGAGGTGGAGAGATCATATTTTGTATACGGCGTTTTTATTGAAATTGCAAATACAATTCTAAAATGGATCCAATGGGGCAACACCTTCTTAGGATCGCCACACAAAAATTTTGTGTTTTACTATATATTGGGGCACTGCCTGGAACGCGTTGACTCTCGCACACATATGAATGGATGCACGCACACGAATGAATGCACGCACAGTCATACATGCACACACAGTCATACATGCACACACACACACACACACACACACATACAGCACAGAGTGCAACCCTAGGGTACGTAATCGCGCGATAGAGTCAGATAATAGCTTGGATATTATGCATCTCTAACCTCCCCCTACACCCCCCCGCCCTCAATATCTAGGCAACTATATTATCCCCGGACAACGCCGACGGTCTCCCCCCACTATATATATGTATATAAATATCACAACAGCTTGCGTTGTCGTAATAATTAGCTTGCATAATTTATAATTATTAAAACAACTAACCTTAAAGGTGGGCCTGAGACTTCAAACAATTTATTGGTTCTAGATTCCACAGAATTATATAAGTTAAATTAGAAGTATCGAGAGAGTTTTCTCCGAATTAAAATTTATTGGTAAGATAAGATTTTGACCATTTTATGAACCACTTTTATTGGAGCCTTAGTTTTTATAAGTAAATTAGCTAGATGCTATGTGGAGTTCATGTAACTAAAAAACAAGATGGGAAGAAATATATCGAGGTATACTATTCCATTTTAAAAGTTTTCCTTTGGATTTTTTCTGTTGGACAGCCCCTACCACACATTTCCTCAACTTCCTAACGTCACACTTTTGCGAAATATCTCAATCACGTGGTCTGCAACTCTCTAAGCCTGTGATTTGGGATGGTTTTTTTTAGATGACCTTACAGATATTTGTATTTTTCAAATTGCTGGTATTATCAGCTCCTAGAGTAAGTAGCATGAAGCTTTCGTGCGAAAGTTGAAATTTTAAAATATTGTGTGATCCATGTGTGTTCTAATAATGAGTTTTACAGATTGGTTTATGAATTATTGAAGGAGTTTTTTGGTGGTAAGAAGGAAATAATAATAAATATATGCAGATAAAGGAACAGATGTAGGTACAATATAATGAATTCCGTGATTGAAGTATAGGAGGGATTCGATTCAATATTATATATAATCATTTAAATAACAATTAGCTATCTCACGTACACCATAGCATCAATTCCATATTAATTAAGCTCTTATAAATTAAAATCATTTAAATTACGCTTGCTTTCAAAATGTGATCTGTTATACTCCATTGCAAATCTTATATTAAGCTCATTAGAATTTTACAAATTATCAGCATTTGGAAATCTTAACTATTATTATTACTACAACACATTTCTTCTAATCAAAGTAGCAATAACTTCTTTTACTGCCATCATGCATTATAAAACTACAATTCTCTGCAAAATATCTTAACTTTTCCAGAGAAGGAAATAGTTAGCAAAATTAAAAAAAAAAAATCCTTATATCTGAATAGTAACAAACGATATTATATGGGGATGCCTCCTGCAAAATAGAATATTTAATGCAGATCCTTCCACCGCAGGTGGACGAATAGTGATTGATGACCTCCATTTCCCTTATACTTTTACTTCAAGGTAACCTTTAGTTTTGCGCCTTTATATGCAATTAGTAAACCATTAGGGAGGAATGGCCATTTCAAGACCTACGAGTTCTAGTCTTATGTAGTTATGCTATAGAAATTGCAAAAATGTATAATTCCATACTACTCTTTATAAATTGTGATTTATAATAATTAATGATTTCTGCTTGTTTGGAGAAATCATATTTTATATCAACAAAGCAATATAAGAATGGCGCTATTGTATAAAAAATGATTAATTGTCAAAAGTACTTCGTTCAAACTTCCACAGAACATTAGTTAAGGATGACTCATATTTCTCATTTGTCTACTAATGGAATCACTTCCGCATTACGGCATTCCTTCTGTTTATTACATACGTGTCCAATGTATTGTCTGATATCACTTCGTAATGATTATTCTTCAAGAAGGATTTTGATATTCTTTAATTTGAAATATATATAGGTACGTTTCCTTTTGTGGAAATTATATTATATGTATATACATAGTACTCTACATTTAAAAGGATTTTTTTTTTTGCAATCATGTAAATTAAACTGCTATAATCCAAATTTGTACATAATTACATCATAATTTTTTTTCATGTTTAGATAGGCAAACATGCGCCCGGATGTGTTTCTTTAAAAATAATCTTACGTAGCTGATTTCCCAAAATTTCAGCTGAAAAATTTCTCATGCGATATCGAAATGATGCTTTAAGCGTTACCTAGAGCTCTTTCAAGATTATCTGAGCTGACCACATGAACAGCAACGCTTCACATAAATTGTTCCCTCTACCATAAACTCCTGAAACCTTGAAAACAATACCGGAAGACATGAGACTGGGGAATAATTTCATTTATTTCAGTCAAATTCGGAGGGTGTAAGTTTATCACTTCATGGAGGAAGATAATTGTTGCGGAGCATATAAATAACTAAACACCGTGAGGTTATAAGTCTTAATCAGAATTTCAAAGGACTTTACCCACCACTTGTCTTGTTATGAGCTTTTATACAATAATCAACTAGCTTTTCTCATAGATTAATTAACTTTGGTTGCAGTCTTTAGAAAGGAAGAATCCAATGCTCTGGATAAAGTGGGTGAGCTTTGTGAAATTTAGGAACCAGACGGAATAGTTGAATTTCTGAAGAAAATCGTTTGTGTCGATTAGGAATAACAATTTAAGACATGGAAAATTAGAGTAAACTGATTATGATGGATTATAAGGGTTCAGAACTACAAGCTTCTCTGTAAATATGTATATGCTGAAGTACGAAAAGTTTTCTACTAGAATTTAAAAAACATGACCAAAAATATCTGCTTTAAGTAATTCATAGGGTCAGTGTTGTTAGTTTCTACGAGCATAATGACACGTCGTAACTGTGACCAACAAAGGCATTTCGATAATTTAAACTGAGGGACGAGGCGAGGAATATGAATTTAAGATTTCTGCTTTAAAATAAACAAAAACGATAGAATTGGTGTAGACCAATTTTTATAATAATATAGCTGAATGCCAGACCGTATGTAATTTCATATGGTAACCTGTAATGTTTTGTAGGATTGATTTAGCCGTTTTGATAAAAATTTTTAAGTGGTATTTTGCATATAATTTGTAACGGTTTGTCGGACAGAAAAAAATATTATAACCAATTTTATAAGATTTCATGTATGTACAAAATTTGAGCCCTCTACACTGACGCATGCTCAGGTAGTGTCCAAATATGTAGTGAAAAACCAAGTTTGTGTATGTCAACCCTACTAAGGAGTTAGACAATTTGTCCAATTAATTTTACTTTTTTTTTTTAAATCCCAGCTCTAAGTACACGCGTTCTCCAATTATCGTGAGGATGGACAGACGGACGGACATGTAAAAATCAAAATAACTTTTAATTTTATGCATGGGTATCTACTCCATTTTGCTCTACCATCATTATTTCCAGGTGCTACAAACGAAGTGACAAAGTTAGTATACAATATGATTTCATCTAGGGTATAAAGAAAGGCTGCCTTGTGCAACAGTTATACATAACCCAACTCACTGGCTTGGGTAACACAACCAGGTAGAGCTATGTAGTAACGCGCATATGAACTGAAGTGTGTGGATAAATTGAATTTGACAATGCGTGAATGGTTGTACCTGCAAAAATACTTGAGAATACTTACCAAGCCATGAAACAGAAATCTATATGTGTGCGTTGGGAGTCCGATGTCTAAAATGTGCCATATTGATACTTATGGAAAAGTGCCAAACATTGACTTTATATATGCTATAGAGCCTAAACTACTATCCATACAGGAAAATAGTCTTCTGGTAATTTAAAGCATGATTACTTTCTTTCTCAAGGGCTACACTTCCTATATACCTTACTTAACAAAATAATAAAATAGTTTTGATTACAAAGTAACCTTACCATATTACGCTGAGTGATCATGTATATGTGCAGCCGGAGTCCGAATCTGTAGGCTGCAGCTACATTCGATTTCATCAACAACGGCATGCCACGACGGCACAGCGACATTGCAATGATTAATCAGCTGAGAATTTTTGTTTGAGGAATCGTAGTCATTTGGTTAAGATAAATTTTTTTAAATAATTTTGTTAGAAAAGGTATGAACATTTTATTACGGTTTGGAAGATAAGCAAGCAAGCTTAAGATTATAAGAACTCCATTCTTCTATATGAATAGTAGTTTAGGGCGAAGGAGCTATTCAAATAAAACTTTTGTCAGTTTTACATAAGTACACTGCAAATATTTTAGAATCTTAGGACTCCGTTGGGGCTCTCATGTGTTAGTGAGGTAGTCTGTTTCGTGTCTTGTGAAGTATTTTCGAGGGGCATGTACCTGCACTTTTTATATCCAATTATTTGTAAATAAATTATGGTAGATGTTAATACATTGTTGGTAATAAATTTTGTACCAAAAAATATATTTTATATGGATTGAAATTTATTCTTGGATAAGGCACTACAAACCCCTTTGTTCAGGTCTGATTGCTTAAGTGGCTTTTGCATCTATTTCTAGAAAATGATTTTTACCAATTCGATGGAATTTTATATTCGGAAACATTATAAACGTATATGCTTGATCGCTTTCACAATATTCATATTCATATTCATATTCATCTTTATTAAAAAATTGTACACAAGATATTTAACTTATATTGTACTTTCTTATAAAATTAATAAACCAAAAAAATAAAAAAAAACTCTAAAATTAATTATTATTGAACTTATACTACTTACAGACTAAATAATTCAATTTAATTCACTTCATAAATAATTCAATTCAAATTCAAATTAATTCAGCTTAAAAAAAGAAATTATAAAAGCAAGATAGAAGAAAAGAAAAACAAAAAGAGAAAAGAAAATTTAGCAAACGAAAACAAAGAATTATTAAAATATTTAAAAAAAAATATAAATAAAAAAAAAAACAAAAAAATGAAAGGAATAATAAAAGACTAAAGATTATGTGACCGGAGTAACCCTCTAAAAGTATGCATGCTTTCCACCCCCTGGAAATGTGTGGGTAAATTATTCCAAAGACGAATCAACTGAACAGGGAAAGAACCCTCCATGACTCGTTTAGAGAATCTGGGAATAAGGATTTTTCGGTGTCTTGCTGAACGCAGAAATTGTAAGCGATCTTATAGATATTTAGGTATGCGTGAGGTAATAAGGCCGAAGAGGAAGATCAACCCTCTGCGATGCAAGTATGTCTGCAATGTACAGCATAACAACGATGTTCTATAGGGCGTGATGTGTTCATAACGTCGTAGTCCATGGATAAACCGAAGGCAATCATTAAAGGCTACATCCATTCTACGTTCACTTGTAGTATCTAGCTTAGAGTAAACAAAGTTTCCAAACCAGAAGTGAGGCAAGAGGAGAACCTTGACAAGCCTTTCACGAGTGCGGAGTGGTAGTATATCAGCACACAACAACAACATCCGTAGAGCAGAATAAATTTTCCGCAATTGTGCGCTGATATAATCTGTGCATTTTAAATTGGCATTTATCATAACTCCAAGGCTCTTAACCTTATCTACATACGGAAGGGTAACAGAGTCGATACAAACTGGAGGAAGCTGCTCGGGGTCAAAGCCTGGGTTGTGTATTGCGATTGCAGAGCTTTTCGCAGGGTTTAACCTTATATCATTATCACGAGCCCACTCAGATATGTTAACTAGATCCTCGTTAATGCACCCCAAACAGTTCTCCATAAGGCAGATAGAACTACTATGGTAAATCTGCACGTCATCCGCATACAAGTGAACCTTAGCGAATTGAATTTTCTCTGGCAGATCATTTATAAACAGAGAGAACAGAAGTGGTCTGAGAATAGAACCTTGTGGAACACCTCGACGCAGTGATAATAGACCAGAAAACTCACCATCCACTTTTACTCATTGCTTTCGATTTGACAGCAAGCTCATCACAATCCTACAGGCTGAACTAGATAAATTGAAAATATTTTTTAGTTTAGATACAAGCTTAAGATGGTTTACGCTATCGAAGGCCTTGGAAAAGTCCAGCAATATCATTACTGCAAACTCATCGTTGTCAAGTGTCCCACGCAAATCGGAGGTAACGCATAATAAAGCAGTTTCGCAACTGTGGAGGGAGCGAAAGCCCGACTGCCAAGGCGATATCATACGATTTTCCTCTACAAAAGAATTCAATTGCCAGTACATGAGCTTTTCAAGGGCTTTTGCCAGAAAGCATAACACACTTACCGGGCGGTAATCAGAAACAGTAGTAGGTGATTTATTTTTGGCAATTGGGATGACAGTAGCCACTTTCCACGAGGAGGGAAACGTAGATGTTGTAAGGCATGCATTGAATAGGATCAGGATTGCATTTTGGATGCTAGGAAACATCCTTTTAAGAAAGCGTGGAGGTAAGCGGTCAGGTCCAACAGCATCGGACTTTATACAAAAAATTGCCATGGACAATTCATCACAATCAACGCACCTGAAAGAAAACGAGTTTGGTAACTCGGGTGCCGTAGAGTTTACTAACGAGTGTGCCAAACTTTCGACTGTGGCCAATGATTCTGGCCTCGCAGAAACTACGCTAGTAGTAAAATATTGATTTAGCTCATCAGGATGAAGACTACAGCAAGCCTTCTCATTATTGCATAGCCCGTACTTTTTTAAGTTACTCCACAGAAGCCTTGGGCCCAAGTTAATATCAAGTATGGATTGAAAGTGTTCACGCTTCGCTCTGCGTATAGCAGACGTTACCCTATTCCGTGCTCCTCGATACATATTACGCATAAAAGTGTCACGTGATCTCCTACAAATAAGGTAAAAATACTCCCTCTCCTCTATCAGAGAGTGAATTTATCTGGAGAACCATGGATTACTGGTGGATCTTAAGCTTTTAGTTCTTACAGGTGCATATTTATCTAAAATGTAGTTCATAAAACCTTCAAAAATTGATAGACGATCATCAATTGAAGCAGATAAACGCACAAATTCAGGAATAAAATTCATGCATTCCTCCGAAAAACTACCATGATCAATATTGTTGTAATTTCTGTGTGAGAACAAACGATTTGTGGCATAGAAATCCATTTTGTAAGTTAAAAATAATATATCATGATCAAATATGCTAGGTGGGTCAATTTGTGAAAAAAATTCTACATTGTCTGCATCTGTCGTAAGGTATAGATCTAGCAATGAAGGAGAACTTGTGTTAAAAAAGGTTGGGGTATCATTAAACACTTCGAGGTGAAGACTCCTCATAAAATCCACAAAACAAAGTGTAACAGAACTGCCTCGCATGATATTAACGTTAAAGTCACCACCAAGAATTATCTTATGATAACTTCGCGAAAGTATGGAGCAGGATTCCTCAAAGTCTTTCATATTATTGCAATCGAAACTGTTTGGAGGGCAATAAGTGGCTGCAAGTGCACATTTCTTTGCCCCAGTATCAACCTCAATACAAATGAACTCAAATTATGAGTGCTCAATGATGCTAAGGTTTTGGTTTTAAAGCAGTCTTCTACATATATTGCAGCGCCACCACCAATTCGTCCCTCACGATCGCTAGGTATACACAAAAAACCTCAATTTTTGTATGGGAGCACCAAGAAGTGGTTGCCCGATTTAGTTCATATTTGATCTTGCATTTAAAATTTTTATAAGAACGCCGTGTACTAAATTTCAGAGTTTTCACATTTGTCTCATTTTCGAACTTAACACTGCAATTTCTTGAAAGAGGCCATGCTAAGCAGTTCAGTTCTCTAAGTGAACGCGTTTTCGCGTTATCGTGTGGGCAGACACACGGACACGTAAAAATCAAAATAACTTTTAATATTATTACCTTAATATTATTTTAATATTGGAAATAACGAATGAATAAATTTTATCTATAGCTTAAACACAAGATGAAATCTCGTCAGTGCTACACCTTTGTACGTATGTAAAAATAAAATAGCTTTGGAATGTCGTTACTTTTTTCAATTGGAATTCTGTACAGAAATTTCAATATCTGGAATTTTTGATTATTGAGCATGTTATACCGACATATAAAAAAATTTAGTAGAGCCTGCACTGGAGCAGTAATGTGTCGAGTCATCCAGCACAAACTGCACAGGGGCAGTACACTACATACATAATAATTATATTTAATCTAAACTATTAATGTGTTTAAAATATTTGAAATTTATAATTTATTCTGAAATTTAGGATAAAATTTAGTAATCAAAAAACTTATAGTTAGCTATAAATATTTTATTGCGGTAGTTATTTTTCCTATGAGCATTTCAGAACTGTTCTTCTTTATTAAAGAACAACATCTATTGGAAAACTGTTAAATATTTCCAATCTTTTCTAATAAGTGACTTCTGGGCCGCATCTCACAAAACTACAATTACTGGTCTTACAAGCGTCTCTCAACAAGAATTCACTGTACAATTGTACCACGATAATTCTACAAAAGGGAAATTTTGATTTGTACAATTTACTGTACCAGAAAACTACAATTCCATCATGACTTGTAGAAACTCAGTGAAGTTTCTACCTATGTTTTCAGACTTGATATTGAAAATAACTTTTTTCTTCGATTGAACTGCATTTCCACACATACAAGTATTTAGAATTACTTACCTTAAACATTTAACTTAGGACAGTTGACAACTCAAAAATCCAGGAAGTGTTGGGCATTAATCGATTTAATCGTCAGTCCATAATAATAATGAAGTTCAATCGACTGGTATTAATCGATATTTACTCTTTAGTTTATCATAGTTGACCGTATTTTTCGATTGATTTGTTAATTTTTAAAAGTGAACGAGGTATTGGTAACTCAAGATACGTTTATTAGTTATTAGTAAAAAATGTAATGAAATAAAATATAAACAAGGAAATAACCATGAAAACAGTGTTAGAAATTGAAACCAAAATTATGAAATTAAACGTTTTAGATTTCGAACTACCAAATGCAAATTAGAGGCTTATAGAAGATGCTTAAAAAGAAAACTTCTATATTCTATTAGAGCTTAGATTAACATAGCAGGAAGGAATCGTAACTATTATTAGTGTAAATAAGTATAAATATACGGAGGACAGGAAAATATAATTGGCGTAAATTTCCCCATCATACTCTGGCAGAATCTTAGATGTATTGGGGTGGGAGATCTAGGAGTTCAACCGTATTTGTAAACCTTTGTAAGTTATACCAAATGTTTGTTTCTGCTTCAAATAGCTTAAATGGCCCGGGCTCTACTGTCAGTGATTATCCTAGTGATTTAAATACACTTGATCATTGCTTTTAGTCAAGTTAGCGAGGCAGACGTTTATTCTGCTATTACGTCCGTGAAATCTAACGATGTTGGACTGTATGACCTTCATCGCAAATTTATAAAAGTTCTTCTGCCTGTTGTAATCCAAAATCTCATCTAGTTTTTCAAAAATATTATTTTTAAATCTACGATCCTTTCTGTTTGGATAGAATACTTCCCATCCCCAAGAAGTCTCGTAGTTCAACGGAGTATCTTCCTATTTCCATACTTCCTTTTCTCTCTAAAGCCTTTGAAAAAATCCTGCACACACAAGTCACCACTTTTTAGATGGGGGAACCTCCTATCTAACCTTTAATTGGGTTTTAGATACAAGCGGTGCTGCACTTCAGCATTGCTAAATACAACAGATGATATTGGGAAATCATTTGATAGTGATAAACTTACGGCGCTCGTCCTCGTTGACTTTTCCAGGCCTTTGAGACAGTTGACCACATATTGTTGTAACGTAAGCTAGCTTTTAATTTCAATTTTTCTAATTCTGCTTGCACGTTGGTTTGGTGATACCCTTGCGGGCGTCATCAGAGTGTGGTCTGTTCTAATTCTGCTTCTGGTTTCCTACCTTTGCGGAGTGGAGTCCCTCAAGGCTCCATTGTGGGTCATTTTATGATTCACTATTTTTATTAATGACCTTCAAATGGTTCTGAGATATTGTGATTACCACATGTATGCTGATGCATACAGCTTTACGTTTCCAGGCCGTTGGGATTGCTGGAGGATGCCATATGTCGTATGAACGAAGTCCTCGCTGATGTGCTTGATTGGGCTGTTAATAATAGTTTGAGCTTAAATGCCTCTAAACCCAATTCTGTTGTGATCTATAAAAGTAAATTGGACACTTCCTGCTTTCCGAGTGTTATCCTAAACAATGTAATTATTCCTTAAGTAGTACCTTAAAGAATCTTGGAATAATTTTGGATCGTCCGTTAAACTGGTCCAATCACAGTAACGCGCTTGTTTGCAAGGTTTATGGAACGCTACTTAAACTTTTTGTCACTGCAGCCTTTACTTCTATTGACACGCGGATTATATTAGTTAAACCGTTAATTGTTGCTCTCATGACTTGTGGATGTGAAGTTTTCCGTAGTTCTGATGCAATTTCATTGCGTAAGCACAATGTCGTTTTTAACTCTGCCGTGCGGTATGTGTTTGGATTGAGGCGATACGACCATGTCTCGGAATATTGAAATTCGATCCTGGGATGCACGTTGGAAAACTACTTTAAATATCGTGCGATATTTTTCCTTCGTAATTTGATGAGTACCGATCAACCCGACTACCTGTATACTAGACTGGATTTTTCCCAATCCGGAAGAACTTTTCTCTAAAGACCTGTCTTTCAAGTGGTCGTCAATTTTTTGTTCAATCCTCAAAATTCTGGAGCTCTCTTCCTCTGCACGACAATCATAGTTTTCGGAACAATTTAATTGAATATTTAAGAACTGCATAACTATACATATATTTGATCTGTTTTCCTAGTAGTAAGGCAATCTGTATTTATCATTATTATCATTATTAATTTAGTTATCAGATATCTTAATTTGTAAAGTTTAGTTTAGATCCAGATAACTACATATAAGATTTGTCTTGCTTATGTAGCGTTGAAAATAAACTGTAGCGTTGAAAATAAACTTTATTTTAATTTGAATTTAAATTTGAATGCGTTCGTTTCTTTGATTAGTGCGTAACAAGGTTAATCCAAAATATTAAAAATGCATTCAAGTTAATCAAAATAATTAGTTCAAATTAAAATAAATTAATCGTTTTTTTAAGCGATTAACGATTGATCAATCGTTAATGGTGTTATGCGTTTACTTTTTATGATTAATTAATAATTAATCGTCTCAAATGATTTCATTAAACGATTAAATATTTAAATCAGTGTTGCTGATTGATGATTGGTGCTTTTAATTGTAAGCATTAATCGTTAATATAATTAAATTTTGCCCACCACTGTAGTATAGATCATAAGAAACCGAAAGCAATAACGGTATCCAATGGAAGACAAACAGAATACTACATCAAAAGATTCTCGTTAGGGTAGTTGGTGATAACAGTGTTTTGGGAAAAGAATTTATAAAATGATACATATATTGTGTAGTTCAGATGAAAATGATGATTTTGTTTTCCATGAAATAACAGAAGTATATATAGAGAGAATAACGTTTTTGATTAGACAATAAAACATTTATTGAAAATTTTCATTTCCCTAAAACCGAAGTGCACCAATTAGATTTTTACGAAAATTTACTCTGAAATGCATAAAATTCTTGGTTTTCAGCTTAGATTGCTAGGATTTTACAGGTTCGAGTCATGCAAAGTCTACGCTACTTCCAAAATTAGATCTTTTGAAAATTTTGTTTTCGAGTCTAAGTCTAATAAACTATATTTTCATTATACAATCATATATGGAAGAGTTTATCCTTTGCTACAGCCAGAAGTTTTAACCTGGAAAATATTTTAGATTTTACATTGAATCTACAAGTCAAGGGGAATTTAAAATTTCCTACAAGAAGATGAATCATTTTTATTGTACAGACTACACAAGTACTAATAGAACAAGAATATTAGTACAAGTGTTGTTAGACTTGTACACTTGTAGTTTTGCGGAATGGGGCCCTGGTCTCTAGCGTTTCTACCCGAACTTAATATTAAATCCAGAGTATTTCTTGTGAGATCTACATAATCTCGAACATAGGAGTGGGTGCCGGTGGAAATTGATAACTCAGCACTTTTTTAAATTCAATTATAAAATTTTATTAAAAATTCAACAACTGGTTTCAGAAGTGAAATAAATTCGCGAAATAAAGTGGTGGCAATTGACTTAAAAATTCAAAGTGTGATTAATTTTGAGAAATTGTATTAAATTGTGAAAGTTCTGGAAAATAATCTATATTCATCTGTAAGAGAATTATTAAAGTAATGGGGCGCAAACTGGAGGAGCTTCGGATATAGGATTTTTAAAGTGGAGTTACGGAACCGGTCGTTACAAACGACAGGTGCAAAGAATGTTCCCGTCGAGCAACTGAGACAAGCTTTGATAGAAGAAGGATATAATCCTGAGGCATTTCTTTTCGAAGATAACTTGGAAGAAACTGAAGCGGAAGAAAAGTCTGTGATGAACATGGAACAAGTTTTGGGCACTTTAATGAGTAAATTGGAGCTTTCATTAGCTCTGCAGATGAAAAATGCTTTTTAGGAAACAAGCAATTCTCTTGAGAAACAAAAGAGACTTCTGGAAACCCGTTTGAACGAACAAAAGAATGCTCTTAAGGAACAAAAGAATTCTCTCGAGGAACAAAAAAATCTATGGAAGCCCGTTTTGATGAACAAAAGAGTTCCAATGAGGAGCAAAAGAATTCTCTGGAATCCCGTTTAGAAGGCAGAAGGTGCAATATTAATTCCAGTCAGAGTGCTTAACAGATCCGAAAATGAGGTACAACCAAAAGAAGGTGCTTTAATTGGAAATTGTGAACCCGTTTACCAAATCGTCAATTTGGATAATGGTATCAATTTCAAGGAGACAAAACCTAAACCAGCTACTACCCAACAGGTTCAGAAACTTCTTTCATCCAGTGCCTTAAGTAAGCAAGAACACAACGATGCCAAAGAGGTGATTGATGAATTTTCGGAATTATTTGCAATGAATAATGATGATTTCGGTAAAACAAACCTTGTCCAGCATCGGATCGATACAGGAGATTCCAGGACCATTCGAGAGACACCACGAAGATTCCCACTAGCCAAACAACCAGAAGTTGCAGATATGATGAACTCCATGAAAAAACAAGGCATAATAGAGGAATCTAACATCGCCGGCCAGGAAAAGGGATGTCAGCGCCCGATTCTATGTAGATTACCGTCAACTGAATAAAGTGACGACAAAATACAGCTATCCATTACCAAGAATTGATGACACGTTGGATACCCTTTCCAGAGTGGTTACTGGCAAGTGGAAATACATCCCGAGGACCGAGGAAAACTGCTTTCGAACGACTAATGGAATGTGTTCTGCGTGGTTTAACCTGGAAAGCATGTCCTGTCTACTTGGATGACATTATAGTAATCGGAAGGACGTTCAAGGTGCATAAAAACAACTTACGGGACGAACTTCAAAGATTCAAAGATGCAAAAAAATTGTTTTTTTCTATTTTTCTCAAACTTTTCATTTCTTTCTTCTTTTTTTCATTTTTTCATTTGTTTTTCAAATCACCCAATTTCGCTATTTGGGACCTGTTGATGAGACTTGAAACTTGTCACCAAAAATTACTGGGTTGTGTGATGAAATAACAAATTAGAACATTTTTTAGCTTTTGCTATATACCGGAGAATCCCAAAAAAATTTTTCTTGAACAAAATTAAGTTTAACCCGGTAAAAAGTCCAAAAGAGTAATCTTTTTATTTATTTAATTACACTATATGTGAATTCCTGTAATAATTCACTAGTCAATTCCAATAATTGACATTCATTGAGCTGCGTTTACAAACCAAATCTGTGGTTTTCTGAAATAGAAAATGGTGGTGGGTAGTGTAGCGATTGAAAGATATCGTTTGTTTGTCATTCACCTTTAATTATCAATATTATCAAAATTACGGTCTTACAGCAAATTTTGGGTACACTAGAAACATTTTTAGTAGGTGAAAAGAAATTTTTCGAAACTGGGTTTCTTGAAGAAAATTTTTTTTCCGTAATCTAAGAAATATTGTAGCAAGTCTTATACCATTTTAGAATCCTTATTAAATGCGTCAACTTTTAAAGTTATTTGCTAAACTGGCGTAGTACATTTTTTTTCATTATAGTCAGTTAAAGTTGGGTGAAATATTAATTTTCTATTCTTGGTTCGACAAAATGTGACATTTTTTCCAAGCTGGAACAGTAGGCTTAGAATTTAAAGCAACATGTTACATAAGCACACTATTCGGAA
Source organism: Dioctria linearis (assembly GCA_963930735.1). Lineage (NCBI taxonomy): Eukaryota > Metazoa > Arthropoda > Insecta > Diptera > Asilidae > Dioctria > Dioctria linearis. Next base: position 91,559,651 of record OZ005740.1, on the reverse strand, counting down.
TTACATAAGAAAAATAAAATTGAAAAAAAGTAAAGATTTGTAGCAACAGGAGCTAAAAAACCATCACAAGTTGTACATTTTCTCGAAAACAAAAGAAATGCCTATAATTTGAAAAATACATGACTTAGAATTTTTTTCTATTTTTCTGGTAACTGTTATGATTTGGTCTATCACCCGATTCCGGCGTAACGTCGACTTACGGGGCACCCTGTATGTACATATGTAGCTCTAAAGATATTCTTAATATACTGAAAAGTTGTTCCAAGTATTAAAACTAACAAGATTTCTAATAATAGAAAGATGTGACAGGTCATCTAATAAGGCATAATTCTGAAGTAGGATAAAAGCTAAATGGCATCGTTTCTCCATTGATACAGAATTCAGCGTAGATTCATGATGATTAGTTCACCGTATTATCAAAGATAAAATGAGAAGTAGATAGTTAGGAAACTAGAAGAGACTTGCGACTGATTTTCATTTAATTTACTTTATACTCAAATTTTTCAAAGAATTAAGAATTTTTTTTTATAAATAAGGCTTTATTTGCTTTACTAGTATTATAAAAGTAATTACTGAAAAGAAGGATTAAGGCTACAGGCGATAGCCCTCTCTATAAAAACGAGTGGAGCCAGTTACTTTTATGGTTACTTGAAAATACCGTTTTACATTTATTGTTTATTTTTTTTTATTTTTTGCATAGTTATATAATCAACAGAATTTTTTTATAGAATAATTGTTTCAAATTCGGTGCACACTCCTTATCTTTGCTTTGTTACTAAGCTTATACAAACACAATGTGTCACCCTCCAGTTACACTAACTCCGACTATTCTTGTTGAATTAGATTCCTGAAACATACAAAATTTTATGCGAACAAAATTGAGAAATTAGATCGAGATGAAACTGATTCTTATACAGTACATGATTTACCAAGGGAAATTGAATTGGAAATTCTACCAGTAGTTATTAGGTATACTGTACGCATGAATTGCAGCAACATCACCCTTGGCTGGACCTTTCAGCTTAATATTTTCTGCGAAACAGCAAGCTGGATCAACACGCACTACGAACAATTGTAAGCAAACAACGAAAAATCGTTACTCTTTAGAAGTCATTGAGGGACATAAGAAGAGAGACGGTCTACCGTGATAAGTACAATCACTTCGTATACACATTTGGTATGTGAAAAAATTAGTATTTTATGCTTACATTTTATATACTTTGTTATGTTTTGTCTATATACATATGTTACCTTAGATTCTCAAAAGAAAAATCTTGCGATTGGGTAGTAATTTGATTTGGATGTCTTTGAAATATTTTTCCTTGCCCCACTTGTTTATTTTATCATGAGCCGCCACTGCTACAAACATTGTGTAATAATTAATTCATAGTATTTGCTAAGTTGTTAATTTTGAGTTTAGGTGTAGTAGACTTGGTAAAGAAAGAGAATAAACCAATAAATTAAAAAAAAAATTTACAAAAGCAACAAAAATAACGGTAGCTACCATAATTAAAAATCAACTTAGATGCTTGGAAGCACTGTTACATATAAAACTACTTCATGAGTTCTACAGCAATGATGTAATTAACAGCTTAATACCTGGAATGAGAGACTCTGTGTCAGTAAGGGTAAGTTTTTTTGCAATACTGTGCACAATGAATAAGTCCTAATCCATCTGCTACTGTTCACATATTTAACATCGATGGCCAAAAGTACTACCTTCAAAATGGTTAGACCAATGGGAGATATGCTGAACATCTAGCATTAGAAATTTGAAAAACTCGATGGAATGACGGTATTGAGTGTTTAATATCTGGGCATGAATCTTTCATTTTCAATTATCAACATGCATTGTTAGGGTGATGCGCAATCCACCTAGCATTGAATGTTATTCGGGCAACTGCAAAACATTTCCCAAATATTAGACACTAAGGTATCTTTGGAAGATGTTTTCGAGACTAGTTTTTTGGAAAAAATTAGATATCAGCAGTAAACCCACACCGAACGTTTCATACTTGAGATGAAAGTTCAGACTGTCCAGCTTCTTGAAGCGTTTGCAACACCTTTGAACTATTTAAAGAATATACCATTGAAGAACATGCTCTTCAAGACCTCGAATTGGTGACCGTGTTCATACTGCAATTTAAGCAATTATGAATTGTACTAAATTGTACACTTTAAATTTTATACATTGTGTGGCTTTTATTTGTCCTCCTCTCTCTCCCTTAGTAACCCAATTGTAATCACGACACTGAAGATATACGAGATCAAGTGATTTGTTCTAACCACTACGCCTCGCATCCCATACAACAAGTGCTTCCTCTCAAGCTTTCCTGTCTAAAATAATTATATAACGTGAACCCCTGGATATTCCAACTTGAAATCTTTACAGATTGTACTTTAGACTTTTAACCGTTTCCATATAGAAAGAAAACGGATAACCACCTTAATCTCATCTAGAACATTTTCAAGGATAAAGGACAATACGTATTCTAGAATATCCTCTTGTTACAAAAAATTGAGTAATTCAAAGAGTGTTAATTTCCGCAATAATCAGAGTTTCAGCAAAATATTCAAATTGTATTAATAATTTATTTATAAAACAATAAGAGCACAAAATTTCAGCCAAATCGGTGTAGTCGCGTCAGAAAGTTGGTCGAAGCATTGTGAAATATTTGACTTTAAACTGGTGTTATAATTTTCACCACCATTTGTTCATTAATTGCGTGTTCGCTCTAATTACGGACAGAATAATATAGTATCTACGGGAGTCATCTACCGTATTGCGAAAATATTCCTAGATCAATAATGATTCCTTTCCCAGTTAAGCAGGAACAAATTTGATGAGAACTAATTTATGAAAACAGTCATCGAAAAGCAATATTTAATATAAAATGTTTACTTACCACATGCATCCGTACTTAAATTCCACGAGTAATGCAAAATCAAAACTAAATTGTTAGCATATGTGTGGAGCTTAGATTAAATAATTTTTGCACCCTCAATTGAATCTTCATAGTCGGAAAATACTTTCTTGTGCCTTTGACATGCCAAAGAAAAACGTCGTGTCAGTAAATTAACTCTAGTTTCAAGTTTCTCTTTAAACCTGCCATAAGAAAACAAACCGAAGAAAAAGAGGACCTGCATTTGTTATATCTCAATAGGTTCTTTATGACAAATATAATTTTATATTTCCGTAACTTGTAATATACATAGAGAATCTTGAAATTATACTTCATTCATACTTATATGAATTGAATTATCGAATTTAAAAATGCAAAATTGTGATGTACGATCTTTCAGGCTGGAATATATTGTCAATTTAGCCGAACAGTTATTTTAAAACTTTAGTAGTCTGGAAGTATTTCAATAAATTAGTTTTCAGATTAATTAATAATATCATATTTCAGATTATTTTTAAATTAATTTGAAAATTGATGAAAACGGTAACTTATTAAGTGACAGTTCTTCCTAGACATTATGTAGAAGTCGAAAATAGATGAAAGTAGGCACCATTTACTTATATAAGATTGCTTATGATTATTTTACTGACAGTTTTCGGTGTTGACTAAATTTAGGCTACTTGTTTAATTCACAGATGGTTTTTAAATAGAACTATCGCAGTGTTTTACTTAACCTATTTTACAGTTTTAAACATTTTAAAGGCAACTTTCTATATAGATGGTCTAGATGGCTTTTATTTCTATTGACACAATTTTAGGGAAGAAACATGATATGCAGATCCTACGAGACCAAAGTAATAGTCAAAGTGATCAGCTGGACCTTCAATTTGAAATTCACCTTAATAATTTCTTATCCACAAACTGCCATCAAGTAGAGAAAAAAATATTCCCAATTTTAAGTTATACACGAGTATGTTCTATTAAATACCAGATTTTAATTTTTGGTCTTAATTTGACTTTTAAAATTGTTTTCGTAAAAAGCCAAAGGATGTTATTACAAATAAGCATAATACTTATACCCAATATAAGCAGAATAGATATTTGTTTTCTTTTCAAAATTGTTCTATAACAAATTTCTTTAGTCTTTATAAAACCAATTTTAATAAAGATTATTTATGGTGGGTAAAATACCAAGTCGGGATGTATTTTCGCCGTATCCACAAAAGCCCGTCATCCACATCCCATGGAACATAATTATCGGATTTTCATCTTCCTGTGAAATGTATTCCTGCGTTGGTCGCAATAAATTCTTAAGCAAAATCTCAAAAGGTATCCTTAACTTCCTCAAGTAAAACCGAGTAAGATTAAGAAAATGATTTACGTTGGAGACGGAAATTGAAACAATTTAAAAATTCCATCCCAATTGTGCGCCCAAAGGGACAACGAAATCTAATAGATGTTGGAGCTAGATTAATGTTCTTACGGATTAGTTAACTCAGTTTAGTAATATGCCTTAATACATAGAAAACGAAATAAGTACGAAATGGCAAAATAATGTGTCAAAATCATGTAAATTTATTTGGATTATTTTAACGTATGTTCGCCTTTAATTTCCGATTGTTTTACAACTAATGGCCCCATATTCGTATACCCTAGATGAAATCTATAGGGTATACAAGTTTGTCATTCCGTTTGTAACAAACACATAGAAATAGTGACGGTAAAGCAAAGTGAATTGGATACCCATACATAAAATTAAAAGTTATTTTGATTTTCGCATGTCCGGCCGTCCGTCCGTTCGCTTTTTAAAATAAAAGTAAACTTAAGTTCGATAATGGGCCGAATCAGTCACCTCCTTCGTAGCGTTACCATACAAAAACTTCATCGTCGATGTAGAGAGCACACAGACAGGGGTGCCTAAAAGTATAGCTCACCGAATTTTACAAAAACATGAACTCCAGAATTACGGAAGCAGTTGAATTTGTCATCAATGGAAGATTGGCCCATCTGATAACCCGATCCTTTTTAAAAAGATGTCGAACTTGTATTGCAGCTGAAGGAAGGCAGTTTGAACATCTTTTGTTAATAATAAATCTTAGCATCAAAATAATTGGTGTATAATTTTAAGCTTAAGGAAAATTTGTCCGAAATTCAACAAAAAGTTAGGATCTCTAACTTGAAAGCGTCACTATCTGTCTCACTCACACTTCATGTAATGACTCTCCGTCTCAGTCAAACCAGAAGCTTAAAGTTACGGTCTTACGATGAGCTTTCGGTACACTTAAATCATTTTTAGTAGGTGAAAAGAAATTTTTTGGGACTGGGTTTCTTGAAGAAAAAATGTTTTTTTTCCGTAATCGAAGAAATTTTGTAGCAAGTGTTATACGATTTTAGAATCCTATTAAATGCGTCAACTTTTAAAGTTAAATTTTCTCGAAAACAAAAGAAATGTCTATAATTTGAAAAATAAATAACTTAGAATTTTTTTTCTATTTTTCTGGTAACTGTTATGATTTGATCTATCACCCGATTCCGGCTTGATGTCGACTTACGGGACACCCTGTATATTTGAACACTGCCTGAGAACGCGTCGATGAAGAGAGGTGAGATTTTGTATACTGTATTTTCATAATAATAGTAAAGTGAGGCATCAAAAATATACTAAATCGGGCAACCCCTTTTTGGTTTTGCTACATAAAAACGTGTGATTTTTTACGTATACTGTACTGAAAAGTTCTTCTGGATATGAAATGCTATGAAATTGGTTATAATTATTTTTACGGTCCGACGACGATTTTTTAGGCAAATACCGTAGGTAGATACCTCCATCGAGTGGAAAATTTCCATTCCATTCACGCATATAAGGGAGAATTTCTTTTGTCAATTGTACTTTAGTACAAATACCCCAAATACAAGGCATACATAATCTTGTTAAAACCCGATGAAATACGCATGTGTAAAGTTTCATTCTGACATTTGTGTGGTTAAGACGTGGTGCGAATTGATAATTTTAAAAAGTGTATAAAATTTTTGAAGCATTCAATAATCGTAAAACCTTAAAGTGATATACGGTAACACTAAATAATTGTGAAAAGTAAGAACAATTTAAAAATTTAAATACACCACTCCGTTATAAATGTGTTACAATAGGTATGTGTGGTTTTCATAAAAGTTTGGAGTAGCAGTTGTATTTTTTGAAAGAATATGTTTGTTTAATAATGTGAGATAAAATTTAAAAACGTTAATTAATTAGAAAAGCTTAATAGTATCAAAAATACGAAACAACTTCTAAATGTTATATAATCGTATGCATGTTTCAAAACCTTTATTGAAGATTATTTTTGTTTCGGAAATAATAACATGTTTATTTTGATTTAGTAGGTACATGCTAACTTGTAGAACATTCTATATCTACGTATATTTTGTATTTTGTTTGAAATAAACTTATTTAAAGCTTTTTGTTTTGTACACTCATTCTTTTTTCATTCACATAATACCGTAACCTTCCGGAAGTGGAGCGCAGTCTATGAGCCCGAATCAATATTATTTCCTTTCTATTTTTGTTGTAAACGAATCTACTTCTATGAGTTGCTGTATATTCTTGGGAAAACCGTAGAAGTACACGTCAATCGGTCGCCAGCTCTCCTCCAATGGTTTGTGTCCTTATATTGTAGTTTGCAGTCCCAAAGAACACAAAACTGCTGTTAAAGGAACATTTGTTCTCAGCACCTCTGAAACATGTTGTGGTCTATTCCGGAACGGACCAGCGACTTAAAATCTGTATACTATTCTCTGGTACTCTATGCGACATCTAGTTCTTATGCCTTCTATGATAGAACGGAATAGGATTTCTGAAGAAAAAGTACCAATGTTTTAAAGGAATAATCTACCAACGGTTGCAAAGGATAATAGAGCGGGGAGTATTTATGCAAATACATTTCCCAGAATCATCTGTAGATCAAAATGAAACTGAAATAATTGTTGATTTTCTTAACAAATCATATGATGCTCGGATGCCAAAGTAAATGTATCTAAAGCGGCCCACATACGATACAACTGTTGGTCCATCGGCTGTTGAACAACCGTTGGACCAACAGTTGTATGGTAGGCCACACACGATACAACTGTTGTACCGATTTCTTCTGCTGTCAGTCAGCTTGTATAACTTGTCATACTGAGTACTCCTCAAATAATGTTATCGGTTGTCAAAAAAAAAGAAAATGTGAATTTGTTTTTCAGCTGTGATTTTGTCTTTGAAAAGTAATGGTAGACTTTGATATACATCAATAAATTCTTCCCAGAAGTCCTTATACTTAATAGACACAATTTTGGTTTGTTTTTACAATGCAATTACAATAAAAAACGATGCTCACTGTACGAAAACTTCACAGATAATGAAATCGGATCAACGGTTGAACAACAAGCACATACACCATACAACGGTCGCATATACAACAGCGGCTTACCTGCATGCACATCCAACCTTCCAACCGAGCTTGCGATCGTTGGATGCTTCATACAATTGGCCCACACACCATACAACGGTTGTATGTCAACACATATTGTTACAACAGTTGGTCCACCAGTTGTATCGTGTGTGGGCCGCTAAAATCTATTCTAAGAAAAGAATAACTCTAAGAAAAGAAAGATAAGAATTTCGTCTATTTGATTCTTCTAAAGAAGGACTAGAATGCTTGGCTTAACAGAAAGATTATCAGAGAAAAGTTGTGAAACTCTTAATTACAGAAGCGAGTAAATTACTCTCGGAACTCGAAGGACTACATACAAGGAGGGATTCGATCAACCCTATTATGGTGAATGGTAATTCAGAATCTCTGGTAAAAACTTCTAGTAGTAATTTATGTTTCCCTAGAAATGCTGTGATGTAGTTTCACAATTAGAGACCTTCACCAAAGACCTTTTCAAATTATTTCTGAGTGACTAAAGAGCATTAAGGTACGGACATACCAAAGTCGAAGCGAATAATTTTAAAATTTGATTTATTAGCTTTGTTATTTTAAACCTCCGTATACAAATAAATCAAAACTGCGAGTGAGTTCTCTATACTATTTTACAGATCTTCTCGCAAATGATCACGGAACATTCAAAGTGACATAGTAGTCATGTTACAAGATAAGCGAATGCAATTTTCCGGACGAAAATGAACAAATATAAGAAATTTTTTTATACTGCAAGTTCTTATGCGAAAATAAAGAATCTGTTTTAAGAGAAGACAAGCTTCATGTAAAAATCATGTTGATACTATAACTGGCGCGATAAGATTCTTTTTAGCTTTGGATTGATTGTAAAGTTTTGATCATATAACGTTACCTAACTTACATAATTATTTTTGTACTGTATTAAAAAGTTCGTTATAGAGTATATAATTGAAACTGTGCGGAAGTTGTGAATGCAAAATCAAAACTGAAGGGCCTTATGACTTAATCACAATTGCGACAAACAAATAGGCCGATGGTCGACGACGGTCGGAATTTTGTTGTCAAAACAGGCAGTTGAAATATTGCAGCAAAGACAAATGCAACGAACGGCAGCGAGGGCTGTTTGTGAAATAAGATCTTCATCTCTCCGATTGTACATAATCTTTTCGGGGTTTTTTTTTATAAATATTGCGGAGATTTTTCTATCTTTTTCTGTAGTTATTTATTACCTGAAAATACAGAAATTAACTAGATTTTGAAATGCTAAATGTCACAATTTTACCATTTGAATGTAAGTGACTCGCAATATCTATCCAAATCGAGTCTGTTTAGGGATCCGTACCCAAAAGATAAAAACGGAAACTCTATTACTAAACCTCTGATGTCCGTCTGTCTGTCTGTCTGTCACCAGGCTGTATCTTATGAACCGTAATAGGTAGACAGTTGAAATTTTCACGGAGTGTGTACTTTTCTTGCCGCTATAATAAAAAAGTATAAAAATAAAATAAAATTAAATAATAAAGGGGGCGCCGTACAAGAAACCTGATTTTTTCGGCGGGTTTTCCTCGTTTTATTTTCATTACTTATTATTATCATAAGTAGTTGTTTTCAAGAAGGAATTTATTTGGATTCTCCGGTATATAGCAAAAGCTAAAAAATGTTTTTAGTTTGTTATTTCATCACACAACCCATTATATTTTTGGTGATAAGTTTCAAGTCTTGGTTTGACTCATCAACAGGTCCCAAATAGCGAAATTAAGTGACTTGAAAAACAAATGAAAATATAGAACAAAGAAAATAAATGAAAAATTGAAAGAATTGAGAAAAAAGGAAAAAAAATTGTTCTTATTAAAAAAATTTAAAAAATTTAAAAAACCAGATTCATTCGGAACGAATCGAACCTGTATACGCCCGCAATGGGCTGAGAAAAAAAAACGAAAAAAGGAAGAAGCGTGTCCTGTTAGCAGGAAACCTTACACTCATCGGTACAGCTTGGTTTTCTGCCTGCTGTAGACGCTTGAAACAGATCAAATTGATCTCCTCTCATATAAACTCAGGATAAATTCTACGTGTGAATTATATGAGGCAAAAACACTTCTACATTATACCATGGAGGAAGAAATAAATGTAGAGATTATGTACTCTTTAGAATTTTTTACCGGGTTAAGCTTATATTTGTTCGATGGTACGAAATCCTTCGTGCGCGAGACTGACTCACACTTTCTAAATAAAAGTAAATTTTAATTCGAAAATAGGCCGAATCGGACGACTCCCTCGTAGGGTTGCCATACAAAAATTTCGTTTTTCAATATATATTTGAACACTTCCTGCGAACGCGGCAACGCAGAGAGCTTAAATATAGTTAGTAGTATATCCATAGCATTAGTAAATACATGTTCAAAAATAGGCTAAATCAAGCAACCCCTTCTAGGTGCTGACATACAAAAATTTCGTTTCTCACTATATACTTGAACACTTCCTGAGAATGCGTCAACGTAAAGGTATGAAATTCGCACACAGCGGTCTCACAAAAATAGTAAAAGCAAGTAAGAAAGTTAGAATAGATCCAACCAATTCTTATGATATCCCAGATGAATGCTCGTTTGTAATTTCGTATGGTCACCCATCTTCCCAAGTTTGATTTTTGTAGTGGCTTTTTACATATATCTATCTCTAGAACGGCTCGTCAGAAATCATAAATGATTATACCATATTTCATAGGATTTCATATTCTGACGAACTTTTCGGTACAATAAAAACTTCTAGGTCTGATCGTTTTCCTAGTATATGTAAGAAACCAACATTTTTATATGGCAACATCAAGAAGGAGTTACTCGATTTAGTCCACTTTTGAAACTTTATTTACGGAAACACGATGTACCAAATTTCAGCCTACTACGTCAACGCGTTCCCCGGCAGTGCCCAAATATATAGTGCAAAGAAATATTTTTGTGTGGCAAACCTATGAAGGAGTTGTCCGATTCGACTCAATCTCGAACTTCAATTTACATTTTTTTTAAAATGCCTTTGTGCAATATTGCAGCTCTCTAAGTGAACTTGTTCTCCAGTTATGCTGCGTACAGACGGACAGACGGACACACTGTCAGATGGACATGCAAAAATCAAAATAACTGTTTATTTTATACGCGTGTGTCCAATCCATTTTGCTCTACCATCATTATTTCTAGGTGTTACAAACGGAATGATAAACTTATAGATTTCAACAAATTCAAAAATGAAACAAGTAAAAAAGCTAGAGTTGGTCTAAGACCAGTTCTCATGATACCCCAGATGAATAATCGTATGTCACTTCAAATGGTCACCCATATGCAAGTTTGATTTATGAAGTAGTTTTCGCATATATTTCTAGAACGGATCGTCAGACAGAAAAAATTCTTGTAACAACTTCTATAGGATTACATATTCTAAAGAACCTTTTAGTACATTTAAACCGCATAGGAATGATCGTTTTCAAAGTATTCGTGAAAATCCTAAATTGTTATATAGCAATACCATGAAGGGGTTGCCCAATTTAGTCCATTTGTATACTCTAGATGAAATCTAAACTGTATACTAAGTTTTTCATTCCGTTTGTAATACCTCTGAAAAATTATGGTGAGCAAAATGGATTGGACACCCACGCATAATATTACAAGTTATTTTAATTTTTGCATGTCCGTCCGTCCGTCTGTCCGCCGGTCTGTCTGTACGCATGATAACTCGAGAACGCATTCACTTAGAAAGATGACATTTTGTGAACGGACTTAAAAAAAGAAGTAAAATTAAGTTCGAAAATGAGACAAATCGAGCAATACCTTCGGGGGGTTGCCATAAATACATTTAGTTTTCCACAATATATTTGGACACTGCCTGAGAACGCGTCGAGATAGAGAGTTGAAATTTGGTAGGTACATGCTATTTTTATAGTAATAAATTTTTTTTTAAAAAAATGGACTAAATCGGGCAACCCCTTCTTAGTGTTTCCATATAAAAATTTAGGTTTTTTACATATACTGTGCAAACGATCAGTCCTAGATAGTTTTGTTGTACCAACAACTTCTTCAGATTACGAATTCCTATAAAATCATATAATAATATAATAATATAATAATTTTTTCTGCCCGACGAACCGTTCTAGAAATATGCAAAAAACCACTCAGAAATCAAAGTTGTGTAGATAGGTGACCATACGAAATTTTATACGGGCATTCATCCAGGGTATCATAAGAATTGTTCTTAGACCAATTCTAGCTTTTTTACTTGTTTAAATTGTATTTACTATTTTTATGAAAACACTATTTACAAAATTGCAGCTCTCTATGGGTACGCGTTCTCAGGTAGTATCCAAATATGTAGTGAAAGACGAAATTCTTGTATGGCAACCCTTCGAAGGAGTTACCCGATTTGTCCCATTTTCGAACTTAAATTGCCTTTTTTTTTAAAAACCCCATGTGCATAATTTCAGTTGCCTTAGTACACGCAGTCTCGAGTTATCGTAGGGACGGACCGGACGGACATGCAAAAATCAAAATAGCTTCTAATTTGATGCATTTTTTGCTCTACCATCATTACTTCTAGATTTTACAAATGGAATAACAAGCTTTGTGTACCCTTTAGATTTCATCTAGGGTATAATAAATCGGGCAACCCCTTCTTGGTGTTGTCGTATAAAACCAAGGAAGGATTTCCGATTTGGTCGTCTACTTTTGAACTTGTATTTGAAAACTCTATCAACACGTTGTGTTCAAGATTTCAGCGCTGTACGTCGACGCATTCTCAGGCAGTGTTCAAATATATAGTGAAAAGCAAAGATTTGTACTTACCATTGCTATGAAAACACCACGAACCGAATTTCAGCTCCCTTTGTTAATACGTTCTCAAGCAGTGTGTAAATATATACTGAAAAATCAAATATTTGTATATATTTAGTCTATTTTTGAACAAGTATATATTATTGCTATGAAAACACCTTACACCAAATTTCAGCTCTGTACAATGACGCGTTCTTATGCAGTGCCCTAATATAACTTATCAAATAGGAGTACATGCGACGAGGAATACAACATCTAATCATCAGATCTCCCAGATATCAACATTAAGCCAAATCGTCTCCAAGCCACCTGTGGGATTTGCAGCGATTGCAGTTTTAACATCATGTCTCATGCTTGCATGCCAACCGTGGGAATCATCTTAGCTTCAACTTGGCGCTTTACTTTTAGATTATTTCTTAGTTCAGTTCTCATTTAAATTTGATAGAATAAAGTTCGGAAAATAATTTGAAGTTGTTCTTTTTATTTTTATTTTTCATAGAGGTATAAGTGAATTTATTAATTGGCGCCCCAGCAGGGACCGGTGTAGCGGTAAAAGCGTAAAATAATTATCCCTATAGCAGGACAACCATGCCTGAAGGAAAATAGGAGACAAGGATTATCACGCCTAAAAACAGGATACACAGGACAAGCATGCCTATAATAATTCCATTAAAGACACCATCGGCAACATCGGTCATCATCAGAAAGGATGCGAACCCCGAACCTAATCTTCATATTGTGAGTTAAGTTATATTAGAAAGTTCCTCATTCTTAACTGGTTTATATCAAGTGATTTGTTTTATATCATTAACACATTGAACGAGTGAAATATTTCATTATAATAAAATTTTATTTTTTCTAATTTTTTCCAAATTATCGAATTAAAATGAAGTAAAAGAGTATTATAAGGAAAAAATGATTACTTAAAAAAAAAAATATTTTTGTTGAAATATTTTCTTTTGAGTTATTCTAAATAAATGAAAAAGTACCCATTGAGCTCAGAATTTTTAAATCACTGAATAGTACTTCAAGGAATGAAAAACTAAAGATTTAAAGCCAACTTCATCAGAAAGGTGAATTATTTACTGGAAATCCAGAATAAAAAAAAAAAATTGGAATATTATCTCAAAATATATTAAGATATAATTTAATCATCTTATAGAATTTAAGAGTGATCATTGAATATATAAAAAATGTATATATAAATAAATCAGTGTTTGCAGAGTTCTAATATCACAAAAAAAAAATCACGAGCATTCAATAAATATTTTTGAGGCAAAATAAACACATTTTTTCCAGAAATTACAAAAATTTTAAAAGTGTTCATAAAAACAAAATCAATTAATTTTCAAAGACGTTTTTCTGCATTCTACATTTTTTTCTACTAATGTTCATAAAACATAGAATGGCAAATCCTAATAATACTACGAGATCGCCTAATTTAAATGAAACTATAAACCCACCTCCGCAAGCCGTCATTACTGAGATTCAATTAGCAGAGTTGGTAAATAGGTTAGTAATAAATGTTCCTAGAAGAGAAGGTAGAACTATTCTTCAGTCCCTTCTTAGTCCGGCAGCGGACATTGATAACGACGTCGACCAGCGAATTGACGCTGGAAACGAGGGTAATTTACAGAAATGGATAAACCTTCGAGAATTCAGGTCAACTTGGAGAGTTCTCCTCTTGGAAAAAAAGCTTGGAGCGAATTCTCACAATTTATGCACATTTAAAAGGAACCGCGAAATATTACGGTATCCTAAACGTGATTCGAAATAAAATTACAGGTCAAATAAATGTAGCTCTCGAGTAATACAATACTCCACTAAATTGGGAGAAGATTTCATAGTGCCTCACTTTTAACTATGCAGATAAAAGAGACCTAGGAACGCTGGAGTATCGGATGACGACTCTAGTACAAGGAAACCAGACAATTCCTGAATTTTACCGAACAGCCTATCGGGATTTGTCACTAATATTAAACAAACTTAGTAGCATGGAGATGAGCAATGAGTCTTTGACAAAAATGACAAAAATAGACAAAGCTCTGGATACCTTTGTTAGAGGTCTCAAAGATGACCTGCCAAGACTCCTCAGCATGTGAGAACCATCAGATCTACCCCAGGCATTACATTATGTCTTAAAATAGAAAATGTAAACGTCCGAGTTCAATATGCCCCATCATACTACAAATAGACCTCAACATAGAACCATACCGCCTACTCCTCCAAGGGAGAAGTAATTACCGGGAAGAAAATAATTGTCAATTTTACCCTGAACTTGTCCATAATCCTCAGAGGATACAAAAATCGAATTTTCATTGGCAACAGGAGCCACGCTATTATTCCCGGCAAACTCCACTGCCGCCGAAACCATCGCATAGACCCGAGCCTATGGATGTGGATCATTCATTACGCTCTCGCGCAGCGAACTATCAAAATTATCCAAACAGGAATCGGCAATTCATTAACAGGCGACTACCCTCTCAACAGGTTCATCCTTCATATACACAGCAAAGAATAAATCACATAGAACAGGAGGACCCGAATGAAGTTGCGATTACCAATTTGCACACAACCGAAGAAAACGAATATGTACAAGACATAAAAACTGAAGATTTGAACTACGATCAAAGCCTGAGTAATTACGTCAATTCTGACAACTCTATCTTTGATCCACCCGAACGACTTGATGATATCTATTTTTTAGATTAAAGCGCTCTTCGCTTCCCTATTTTGACTACACAGCAAAGAGCGGAAAGGTTCTGAAATTCTTAACAGATACAGGATCAAACAAAAACGACATTCAACCTCATTGTTTTCGACATCCCATTCCGAATAAAAAACCGTTTTTCGCTATCTCAGTCGGAGGCAATATCGAAATTACCCATCATACAATAGTAAATCGTTTTGGACCAGAAACGGCAAACTTAAACTTTTTTATTCTACGCAGTCTTATTTCATTCGACGGAATAATTGGCAATGACAGTCTTAAGGAACTTAATGCTGTTATCCACACAAACCAAAATTTCATGATTATCAAACCAAATATTCACATAAAACTCAAACAGCAAATATCTGATTCTATTAATTCAATTGATATTCGAACTTTCCACATGAATCAGGAACAGATCGCTACGCTTTATCACATAATTAAGCAAAAACGCAGTCTCTTCTCTGAGCCTGATGAAAAATTAACGTACACCACTACTGTTAAAGGCGAAATCCGAACAACCTCAACTGACCCAGTCTATTCAAAATCGTACCCTTATCCCATGTCATTTAAAAATGAAGTCGAAACCTAAATAAAAAAAACTACTTGAAGACGGTATCATACGACCATCAAGATCGCCATACAACTGACCAGTTTGGGTCGTCCCAAAAAAGACTGGATGCATCTGGCGAGAAAAAATACAGAATGGTCATCGATTACCGCAAGCTAAACACAGTCACTATACCGGATAAATATCCAATTCCAGAAATTAACGAAATGTTGGCAAATCTAGGGAAAAACAACTTCTTCATAATAGTAGACTTAAAAAGTGGTTTCCATCATATACTACTAGATACTACTCAAAGAGTCTGATACTGAGACAACCGCCTTCTCTATCATTAATGGAAAGTATGAGTTCACTCGTCCACACTTTGGGCTGAAAAATGCCCCTGGCATTTTTCAAAGAGCCTTAGACGATATTCTGCGGGAACGCATAGGCAAAATATGCTATGCTTACATCGATGATATTATTATATTCAGAACATTTTCAAAACCTAGCAAAAGTATTTAACAGGGATTGGTTTTTCTATAGTAAATTTTTCAAAAAATTTACTTTTCAAAATTTTCAATCCGCCAGTGATTGCCTTTTCTGTAGTAAACTATTCAAAAAATAATTTTATACTGTCGCAAATTTTAAATACGCCTGGGATTGTCTTTTCTATAGTAAATTTGTCAAAAAATTAATTTTTACTGTCCCAAATTTTCAATACGCCAGGGATTGCCTATTCTATAGTAAACTTTTCAAAAAATAATTGTTTACTGTCGCTAATTTTAATTACGCCAGGGATTGCCTTTTCTATAGTAAATTTGTCAAAAAATTAATTTTTACTGTCCCAAATTTTCAATACGCCAGGGATTGCCTTTTCTATAGTAAATTATTCAAAAACTAATTTTTTACTGTCGCAAAAATTTAATTACGCCAGGGATTGCTTTTTCTATAGATAATTTTTCAAAAAATAATTTTTTACTGTCGCAAATTTTAAATACGCCAGGGAGTGCCTTTTCTATAGTAAATTTTGCAAAAATTAATTTTTTACTGTCGCAAATTTTAAATACGCCAGGGATTGCCTTTTCTATAGTAAATTTTTCAAAATTAGAAGCAGCAAATATAAAGATTTAATTAGACAAATGCGAATTTCTTCAGGAACAAGTCGAATTCTTTGGGTTCGTAGTGTCGAGGCAGGGTATTAAAACCAATCATAAAGAAGTGGAGGCAATAATAAACTTGCCACCGCCTAAAACACTAAAAGATTTGAGATCATTTCTCGGTATGTTAGGTTATTATCTTCGTTTCATAAGAGGCTATGCAAAACTAGCGAAACCCCTGACATCCCTTTTAAGAGGGGAAGATGGACATGTGTCCGAAAATCTATCGAAAAATAAAGTTACTCACATCAGAAGAAATTATTGTACACCACCGAGACTTCAAAAAAGAATTGCGAGCTCAACAGACCACGCGTTGGGAGCGGTGCTATCTCAAAACAATCGACCAATAACATTTCTGTCGAGAACGCTAAGCAAAACTGAAGAGAACTATGCCACCAACGAGAAGGAAATGCTAGCAATTATTTGGTCCTTAAACTCTTTAAGAAACTACCTCTATGGAGCAAGAAAGGTAAAAATCTATACGGATCATAAGCCACTTACGTACGCTCTCAGTAACGAAAACACTAATTGTAAGATGAAACGATCGAAAGCTATCCTCGAACAGTACAATTACAAATTCGAGCACAAACCTGGTAGAGCGAATGTGGTAGCCGATACGCTCTGAAGGACACCCTTAGAAACGTATCTAAACCCACTGACCACAACACAACACAGTGATGAGAGTTTATCACATAATCTCAATCCAACAGTAGAGTGTCCCATAAACGTCTTCCGCAATCAAATCATCCTACAAATAGGTCAAGAAGCAAGTTACCAGCTAAAATCCCCATTTGCAAATTATCTCCGTCACATCATCATTCCACCTCAATTTACCACAACAGAAAATATTAATTGATTCAAAAGATATCTTAATGCACGTGTTATAAATGGTTTAAAAGCGGACGGGTCTATAATGGGTAAAATACAAGAGATTTACCCAATACACTTTCGAAATTACAAAATTAGATTTACCCAAACTGATTGTGCAAGATATAGTAAATGAAACAGAACAAGAAGAAACAGTTCTGAGAGTTCATCAAAGAGCTCATCGTAATGCTGAAGAAAATAGAATACAATTATTGGAAAAATAATTTTTCCACGAATGAGTTCTAAAATAAAATATCTGGTGAAACGCTGCAATACATGTAAAGAAAACAAGTATGATAGACATCCAAACAATCAACATATAAATCCTACACTTATTCCAAATTACCCCGGTCACATTGTTCACATTGATATCTATTCTACCGAAAAATACCTTGTTCTTACTGCCCTTGATAAATTTACGAAATTTGCACGTACAAAAATAATCAAATCCAGGTCAATAGAGGATATAAAGCCTCCTCTACGAGACATATTATTCTTTTTCTGTATTCCTGAACACGTCATAATTGATAACGAGAAGGCACTGAACTCTGCCACGATAACTTCCATGATGGAAGATGTATAAAAATTTTCAGAACACCATCTTATAAGAGTGAAATCAACGGTCAAGTTAAGCGTTTCCACTCAACTCTCTCTGAAATAATGAGATGATTGAAGCGCGACGGCGTTGAACGCTCATTTGAAGAGCTTTTGGAACGATCGGTCAATGAGTACAATCTTACCGTCCATTCTACAACTGAAAAAAAAACAGTTGAACTTTTTTACGGACGAGACCCTAGAGTCGGCCCAGAAGATTTCGAAATATCCCGCTCGAACAACATCAGCAAACTCAGACAAAAACAGCAACAAGACATTAAATAACACAATAAAAAATGAAAGCCTGTAAAAAAACTATGAGATTGGAGAACCAATTTTCGTAAAGCATAATAGGAGAATAGGATCAACGCTTACCGTTAGGTACATCAAAGAAATTGTGAAAGAAAATCGCAACACAACTGTTCTCAGAGAATCAGGAAATGTCAAACACAAAACTCACATAAGAAACTGAAATTTCTCATTTCAGACATGTCATCTACACGATCAGAGGAGTCCATATCTTGGACTATTCTAATTCGCAAATCATAGCCCTAAACGTCGGAACTGCAAGGATCCAGGACGGTCATTTTAAACTTATCCACATAATCGAGTTAAATACTTACGAAACATTTATATCCGAGATCTCTTCACTTCTAGAGAACCAAATTATTAAAAATTATACCCTCTTCCCTTATCTTTCCCACGAGATATCGCAAATACAGAGTTTGTTCAACAATTTAAAGCCACTAAAGCAAAAAGATCATTAGATTTTATTGGATCGGCATGGAAATGGACGGCTGGAAATCCTGACCACGACGATTTTGTAATGATAGTGAATAAAATAAATAATGTTTTGTGAAATAATAATAAACAAGTTATTATCAATGAATTGTATAACGAAAGAATAAAGAGCATTACGAATATTACAAATCAAGTAATAAAGTTAATAAATGACCACTCATTAAATGATCATTTAGTACTAAGTATTCAGTATAAATTAAGATTAATAAAAGAAGAATTAACTAATATTGCTTACGCCATCCGTTGGGCCAAAGTTGGAATAGTTAAGTCAATAATACTATCTAAAAAAGAAATTAAGCTAGCTACAGATATTTTAGATAAGAAGAACTTACCATATGCTACGCCAGAAGAAGCGTTAGACTTTGCTATTGTTAAAGCAATTACAAACTACGAGTCATTAATTTACGTTATAAATATTCCAATAACAAGTATCGTATTGTTTATGAAATGGCGTAAATATTTTGATCGTCAGCTCTTCCTACACTGTAAAAACTAGTAGTACTATTCCCTAAATTTATGTTACGTTTTTCCCTAAAAATAAATGTAATTTTCTCTGATAGAAAGGGAAAATCAGTTTAGTTTCCTCAAGTCAATGGAACGTTCAATGGATTTAGGTATTTGACACCAGAAAAGCTATACAGTACGTAAAATTCCCGAAAAGTTAAGCTCTCTTGGATATAAGGAAGAGAACATTCAATAACTTAGGTATTATGGTACATTATTTATAGAAATATATTTTCGTTTATATATAAATCATACATTGTTTTTGAAAACAAGTCATATATTGTTTTGATTGAGCATGCGCAGCGTACCAACATTACTTCCGTACTACTTAGTAGTATGGGCCATAACAAATGAGCCATTCAGTTTATTCTTATGTTTTTTAGAGGGGCTGGTGTTCTATCACCTATGATGGAGTGTGGTGCTATCACCTATTCCCTACATTTTAGGGTATATTTAGGGAATAGTCCCCACGTTTTAGGGAAAAAATAAAGAAAGAAACTTGATAATTCCCTACATTTTAGGTAATATTCCCTAAATTTTAAGGGGAAAAAAATAAAAATTCCCTACATTTGCGGGAGAAAAACCTACCCACATTTTAGGGACAAAATCCTAATTTACGTTTTCCAAGGTGGAGCTTTCCCTAATCTTATCGCCAAATACCTAACCTTTGTGGCACAAATTGTTGCCACTCACTTTAGGGAATTATTTTTTACTTTCCTTCGGCCGTCGTAAGTATGTTTAAGGCTTTAGTGACTTTTTTTTAAAAGCGATCATCATTTGTTATTCCAATACTCCAATTAAGCGGTAATATTCTCCTAAATTTCCTCTTTTCCTATGTGGGAGTTATATTTTTTTTAAATTAATTTCTTGAATTAAAAAAGCTGCAGCCACTTAACCTTCCTACGAAATAGAATTGTCAACACCAAACATTTTCTAGGAACTGAAAAATTATAGAATTTAGTCCGACGTTTAGCAAGATTCGCTGTTACGTTCGCATCTTGAAATTTGTGGTCAGCGAAAACTTTCGTTTTATTCGTATCGCGTCGCTTTGCGTTTGGTGTATCCGAATCTTTAATGCTAGCTTCATTTATCTAAAAGAGTACAAATCTCTTAAGTTAAATTTCTAAATTTATAAACGATTATTGTTACTTATATTTTCACTTACAATGTCTTCGTGTAGTAGATCAATGTTTCAACTCATTGCAAATTCGGAAGCATGAGCGACTGTCTTTCTTCAACTTTCGGCTCAACTATTGCATCCATGTAACATTGTAATCAAAAGCTAGCGGACCGTCTAAGAAAAATGGAAGACTCCCACAAGAACTCAGATTACGCTAAGCCTTTAGACATTACGCCCAAATCCCTTCAATTGGAGAACTATTAAACTTACGATCCAAGAGAATCAAACATAAGGTGTATCTAAAGATATAGAGAAGAAAGTATAGCATAGGATAGTAATAATAAAATAATAATATCGAAAGACCATTATATAGATTTGATTGTATTATATGTATAAAATTGACCTGCCAAGCTTTAATGGCATTGAAATCAAATAACTTCACATAAAAGTTTTAGGAATGTACTTATGTATATATACAACTTTCATCTCGATGCACAATCAAAAATAAAAATGTAACCCTTTGGTACATTACGGGACTAGGAAAGCATCCACGTAACATTGTGGCTACCAATTTGAAAAACAAAACGTCCAGAGTCAGCATTTATCAGACTTCTGCGGGAGTACGAAGATTCACTTTACTGAAAAGGTTGGTGACTGCCAAAATAGAAATGGATCATCAGTTGCATTAGTAGCCAAAAACAGCCACGAAAGTTTATTTCTGCCCAAATAAAAATTCAAAGGCAGCCTTAAATAGGGGACACCTGTAATATGTATACCTAACTACTTTCTATTTGAAAAAATGTGGCCCATCATTTTGAGCGGGAGGTGCTTAAGCCTATCAGACGTTCGGAGACCTATTTTCAAGAGCTCAAAGTAACCCTAAGGGCCAGTTTCGCAGTCCCAGCTTAAGCTTAATATGTGGTTTAAACTCAGTTTATCTCTTCAACACAGTATCACAGTGGTAAGTTAAGCCTCGTTTAAACTCAGTTTATCTTTAAATGTCAATGAATGTGTAACGCAATGACATCAGACCAGAAAGCTATTAGCAATGAAGAAATTTCTATCATTTTAACCAGGGTTGTAAATGAGCGGACTCATTTATCATCTCAACTCATCGCTCAACTCAGGATTTGAGTCCCCTCAATCATTGAGTCCGCTCAACAGTTGAACGGTGGTTCATCGCTCGAAATTTGAGCGGACTCACTGGTTGCGCGGACTCAATCGTGAGCGGACTCATTGCTTGAATGAACTTGAGCGGACTCAAGTCTTGAGCGGACTCACTACCTGAGTGGACTTAAATCATATTATAAATAACATAAAGAGAATCTCATTTAATTAAAATTGAAACTGAAATTTCAATAAAATAAGAAAAACTTATAAAAAAGTCATTCATTATATTATATTTTATTAATTTAGCTTTTGCTAATATTCTTAGCCAATATTTCTTCTTCCTCCTTCCTTCCTTATTTAAAATATGATTTGAGTCCGCTCAACTCAAATGATGAGTCCACTCAGGCAGTGAGTTCGCTCAAGACTTGAGTCCGCTCAAGTCCATTCAAGCAATGAGTCCGCTCAAGACTGAGTCCGCTCACGATTGAGTCCGCTCAACCAGTGAGTCCGCTCAAATTTCGAGCGATGAACCACCGCTCAACTGTTGAGCGGACTCAGTGATTGAGCGGAGTTGAGCGATGAGTTGAGTCAAAATTTGAGTCCATTACATCCCTGATTTTAATTATAACATCCAGGCGACAAATGACAATAAGCAATCAATAAACCATTTTGGTGAGTAAGACGGAGAATTTCATAAAAAGATTTCGTCTCAGTATGGTATCACCATATTCAATTTTTGAGCTATTACCACCAAATATTATACATAAAATTGACTGGTAAGCTTTAATGGATATAAACATAAAATATGAAAAATATGTCATCTTTTATTGTAGAGATATTGCTGTTTCTTTTGATGAAAAGTTCATAGTGCATGTTAAAGTGTTTTTACTCATTTTTGTAGGCATAATTATTTTTTTCACAACGATTTGTCGGGAAAGCTTTGCAAATATTTTAAAACAATAAAACATAAGCAATATTTCGACAGTAAATGAATCACAATAGTTTGTTAGTTCACAATTGTACAGACAATAGCTTGTTAGTTCACAATTCCACATGGCTGCCATATTAAAAAAGGTCGAACACTGTGAAACTTATTTTGGTTTAAACTCAAAATAAACTACGAACGGAGCTTAACTAATCCAGAGTTTAAACTCGAACTGTGAAACTGACCCTACGAAGTGCAAATTCAAAATAAAGCTTTGAATCTTGCCTAAACTAAATGCACAGAAACTTCATCAGGAGTGGGGAAAGCTCCTTCTGAAGATCATTGAAGAAAATTGCAGTAGATCTTCTTCATTTTTTTAACAAAACGATTCATTGTACAATTAATCTATTCTACTCCACTTTTTATTAAAACTAAAAAAATGTGAACGCTTCCAACTTCAATTTGTGAGTCTAAGCACAACGCAGCTCTTATGGCTAGCGGCGCGGCTATCATTTCAATTTAAGGACCACCGCACATTGAACGCAGCACAGTACAGCGTTGGGCAGGGTAGCGTAGGTTTTCGTAATATACACAAGTTAATGACCGACCGCATATTGCACACAGCCGAAGAAATATGCGATCGGACATTTACTTGTGTATATTACAAAAAACTTACAGTACCCTGCCCTACGCTGTGTTCCATCAACATATTTAGGTTATTTTAAAGTAGACATTTCAACGGTTAAAATGAGCCTGGATAAAATATTTACATAAATCGAAAAAAAACCAATAAAGTTTTCCGTGGAATATTTTGGGTTTTTTTTCGAAAATTGTAAATATATCAGAAACTACATATTTCCCAGATTCCAAAAAAATGTAAAAAAACGTATACTTTCACAAAATTTCATGTAATTTGAATTATTTTTACGAGAGAAAAATAAAAAACTGAAAAGTCGGTTTTCTGCCATTTTCACAGGAAATTGGAGGTTATGTTGAAAATGCCTTATATGAACTGTTTAGATTTATTATCTATAACTTTCGGGAAGAATATTTTCAACTAGGAAGTCACATTTCGCCAAAAATCGCAAAAAACCACTTTCAACCACTTAACACCCCCTCCCCCACAATTCGGAATTTCACTTTATCCGTTTTAGCATTCACAATCCGTTTTGGCACCAGCCTATTAATCATTCTGACCAACACAATAACTTGATGAAAGATTACAATAGAACAAAAAGTTTTGTGAAAAACAATAGTGATATCTACATATAAAGGTATTTAATAGTGATAAGGGCAATTCTACAGTAATCAAGCGTAAACAACAATATATCACATCTATGAACAGATTATTAGAAGATACGAATCTTTATAAAATAATTGAAAAAGATCCGACAACTAATTTCAGAACAGAGCTCCAGTGTTGATTAATAAATTACACACACATAAATATATTTCCTAGGAACAACGGAATAGAATGAAAAAATTAAATTCTGTCCCCCCTAAATTATATGAGATGAGAAAAACTCACAAATCAGTACTAGCTATGAGACCAGTGGGTTTCTTGTATTAACACACCAGCTTATAACTTGGCAATATTTCTACATGACAGCTTAAAGCCTTACCAATTCAATACAATTGGTACATTATATCCGTGACTTTATTTTACCCACTGATTATATCTTGATTTCACTTGACGTGATATCATTATTTACCAATATCCCTAAGTATCTATTCATACGTATAGTCAAAGAAGAGTGGTCAATTATATCTCAACATACTGATTTAGATATACTGCTAGAAGTAACCGAGTTTTTGTTTAACAGTAGTTACTTCAAATTAAATAATAATCTGTAGTAACAAGTAGTAGATGGAAAAGGTATGGGTAATCCTGCTAGCCCATGTATTGCTAACGTAGTTATGAACTATTTAATAAAACATACAATAAATAAGTTTGAATTTTCCTTACCATTCTTCAAGTTATAAGTCGATGATTTTATTTTAGCAGTACCTAAGGATAAAGTAAATACAGTAGTGAGCCAATTTAATGTTTTTAACGTGAAGCTGCAGTTTACATTTGAACCAGAGTTAAATAATGGATTACCATTTCTAAATGTGGGTATAATTAGGAAACAAGATGGCTCCTTAGATACGGATTGATATATGAAACTCACAAATTCTGGTAGAATATTAAATTTTCTCTCGGATTGTCCTCTACACCAAAAAAGAAACGTGATTTGTAATATGTTGAATAAGAATCATAATATATGCTCGCAATAGTATATTGAAAATAATATTATAAAAATTAAGACAATTCTGCGAATGAATAACTATCCCAACTTCTTTGTTAATAGAGTGATCAATCAATATCCACAACGTTGATGATACTAACATTAATAATCTACAGGTTCAAAATAAACAATACATTAGACTCCATTTATGACACCGATGGCTTAACATTAAGAGACTTAATGGCCTCTTACTCAAATAATATACGAGTAGCTCACCAGACTTAAAGACCGGGATCCACGAGAATTACACTCTAATGTTGTATATAAAATTAATTGCAAGTCATGTGAAGCTTGCTATATTGGTCAGACGAATTAATTGTTAAAAGAGAGACTATACCAACACGGATATGATTGCAGAAATACCAACAGTCACAAAAAAGATGAAGAAGATAATCATAGTGTTGATTTTGAAAATATAAACATTGTTGACTATAGGAGCAATTGGTACAAACGTAATATTAGTGAAATTATTCACATCCAGCTCAATGAGAATAGCATTAATTTTCGGACAGATACAGTCAACTTAAATCCAGTCTATCCCAGTTGGAAATGTGGTCAGGCCTGCCTGAAGAAGGGAGCTAGAAGCATTGAAAACAATAGGAAAATTTTATCTAATATTTTTGGTAAGGGCTAAATGATGCCACTGGCAGATAATCAACAGTTCCGATTCCAGGTAATGTAATAGTGATGCATATGGAAGCTCAGACAAACAATAATTATTCTCAAGCATTCTAGGTGAGGCACAATTGATGCATAGCGGAGATAATAAAAATTGTTTCCAGTATCTACAAATTTCTCGTGTTACGATGATTCATTAGTTCGTGGAATGATTCTTGGGAAATTGTGAAATGCATTGCTTCGAATTTTGTCATTATCAGAAAGTTTTTTCGGTGTACAGTTGTGAAGTAAATTCTTACAAAAGTGCAGTGATTTGTAGTCAATTGTTGTTGTGCAAAGTGAAGTATCACAGAAGTTAGCTGATTTTATCAGTTGTTCCTGCAAAAGAAAGATCATTTAATCGACAGGTATCCAGGTATAATTGTTATTACGTTTTCTTTAAAAATATCCGGCCGATTTTGTAAGAATTTTTATATTATACAGGGTGTTTCCCCTTAGGAGGTCCATAGAGAGGGAGGTGATAGTACTCACCTACACGAACCAGAAATTGTATGGCAGGGGGGGGGGGGGCAATAACAACCGTTTAGGAGTTACAGGGTGATTCATAAAAAAGCTAGGTTTTCACAAAACACCCTGTATCTTAAAAACTACAGGGCGTATGGTCACAGTTAAGGGCTCACTGTATGCAGAACTTCATGGCCTTTCCAACGACAGCTCAACCAGTCCCGTACCCCCTCTCCCCTAAGAAGTTATGAAGGTCTAAACTAAAAATTTCGGTTTTTTTTTCCTTTTTTTTTACTTTGACCTCTATTATTTTTGCAAAAAGGTCGTTAACATAACTTTTTTTATAAAAAACTGTAAACTGTAGACTCTCCTCTTTAATTTGACCTTGTATATCCTATGTGTTAACTGTAGCCGTTAAACAGTTATTAACTCATAACCTATTCAGGTCACACCGATATAAGACGATATTTTTTAAAATGACGTGCTGAGGGAACAAATTATCGTTGAGACTAGGTTTGAAAATAGGTTTGAGAATAGGTTTAGAGCTAATAACTCGTAAAGGGCTACAGATAGCACATAGGGTGTAGTAGGTCAAATTAAAGAGGAGAGTCTACAGTTTACAGTTTTTATTTGGTTCGTCTAGGTGAGTACTATCACCTCCCGCTCTATGGACCTCCTAAGGGGAAACACCCTGTATACCTAGTATGTATAATTTCGTGTTTTCGAAGTTTTTGTAATTCATATCAGAAAATTAAATATAAGACAAATAAAAGCTACATTTTTCCAATGAAATGAGTTTGCAAGGTATCTCTTGAAGCTTTATTGCGGGTGTAATGCTCAGGGCACTGCTCTAAAATTTCTTCCTTAAGATTGCCTTCCCAAGTTTTCCGCTGGAAGGTTATATTATATTTAACAATTTGGAAGTAACCAATGAAAGCAAGTCTGAGCAGTAATTTAATTTAATATTTTGAAATTGTTATTCACTGTAGTGCTAAACTGCCCAGACTTTTTCTTTGTGCACTTTTTAAATTGTTAATTTATACACAAATGTAATATAATTTCAAAATTTAATTAAATAGAAAGTGAAGGAAAACTCTAGAAAACTGCGATTATTTGCTATTTTTTTAGTACGCATTTTGAATAAAAATCTTTTTTTTATTTTTTTTTTATATTTTTTATTATTGAATAGGACAATGGAAATTTTTGAGGTGTACAGAAAAATTTTATATTTAAAGACAGAATACGAAAATTGTTGT